>LBNU01033184.1:0-36759 GCA_014162995.1 Artemisia annua
CCTAACAGCATTCAATGGTTAGGTAAGGTGTGCATAAATGCTTCTACATTAGTTAGAGGATATATACTCTTCTTTAGGGAACAATGTTGACAATTGTTGCATATTTTTATCGTTCAATGAGGCATTGTCAAACCTCATTGAACTGAACACTTTCTCGGGAACATGTACTTCAACCGCTGAACCGCATTTGCACTAACGTAAGGACTCTTTGTCTTCAATAACTCATAAGGAGTTATGTGGAGTATTTACTTAGCAACTATGTTAACTTAAGCTATTGTATGGAAAAATCCATTCAGAAAGTGTTAGATGCTAAAATGGCCCAATAGTTTTTACCAAATATCATCACATATCTATGGTATCTACCCGTATATGCGACAAGAGAAAAGAGCGATAAGTAAGTCTTATTGATCTAAGATGCGCCTCCTAACATCGTGGAATTTAAATAATAACACCAATTAACCTGTATATAAACATCGAAAGCACGTCTTCCCAGACTCTTGTATGATTGATTATCTCTGAAGGAAATTTCTGCAAAGTGTAGAGTCACAGTATAGTTTCCATTTACTAAGCAACGACCATAATAAGTGAGAGAAAACGGAGAGAGGCGAGCCCGGGTGTAAAGTTCGGAGTTGTTCATAGTGAGGATAGATACATTCGTTGAGGTATATTCAGTTTCTTTAACATCCAATTGACTTCCTGTGCTACTAAATCCCCAACTATTAGGGTCATGGAAAAATTTTGTATCTCCACCTGGATCCTCGTCTGCTTCATAAACCTTGTTTCCAATTGTAGCTTCTGGCCCGCCGCAATTAATATAAACTGAATAATAATCTGAACCAACAAAATAGATACATAATATCAATAGATCTTTAATGTAAAAAAGGGAAGGGCGACATCACAGGAAAGAGTGTTGCTCAACGCTCACCTTTGTAGCAACGATTGTTGCCAAGACATTTTGCAAGGTCTCTGCAAATAACACACATGAAAAAAGCTATATTCATATCCATGAAAAAATAGTTTCATACACTCTAAAGGACAAAATTGAGTATATTTAAGCTTACGAATCATTCCCAGCAGTGTAGCTTCTAAATAAGTTCCTAGTAAACCAAGAGTATACAGACTTTAACTTCAAGGTGTATGCGGATAGGAAAAGAGCATTTGAAAGCTGGAAACTTACAATGATTTATCACAAGATGTAGGTACACTTCCTTTACTAAAATGGTTGTAGGATAGATCTACGACACTGTGTTAATAATACAATCGATCAATTAAGAAAAAAATATATCCTAGTAATAAAGGTTTTCAGTCCTAGTATATACAAAGTATTAGGAGAGCAATTAAGTGGAGGTTGGGTGTTAAATATTGTAAATATAGGAGTAAGTCAGATGTCATATAAATGAAATGCTGAAATGGAGCTTAAAAACTAAGTACCGTGTATCAGTTCCATCTACGATCCACTTAGGAACATTACCGTTGAGAGAGTTACCAGTGAGATACCTGCTCATTTTACGATACAATTTGTTACCATTTATGACTGTCGTTTACTTATACAATTTAAATGCAACAAAAATATGATATAAATAAACATAATTAAGAGTGGAAAACTACTGAAAATATAGATGATCTAAATCTCAATTAAGAAAAATAATAATTTGGATGTTTAGTTGAAACAACACATGGGAGAAAAAGTAAAATCATATACTTCTTACATTTTTTCTAGTTTTGATAGCCCTTGAAGATCTGGTATATCTCCATTCAAATTGTTGAAACTGAGATCTCTGTTCAAGTATAATTATATAGATATATTTTTGAAAGATGTTTAAACAAATAATAAAGTAGTGAACACAAACGAAAGTGGTTTGGAATAGGCACTGATCCAAATTTGGAAGACAAGAACTATTACAGATACTTCAACTCGGACATTTGTGATATATAATCAGCAGGAATCGTCCCATTTAGATTACAGCTTCTCAACATCCTGTAACATCCATTATAGTTCTTGCAGATGAAAAAAGAATAAACAACTGGTAATTACATTTCTAAATCATACAAAGATTTACAAAGTTTTCATTTTTTCCAAGCTACTTAGATTTGGAAAATGTGAACCTTTACCACGTAAATCAGAAATTCTTCTGCATACAGAACAAAAACAAGTGGAGATTGGTATTCGTTCATGAATAAAGAGAAATCAAAATCCTGAGATGGAATTTATGTGATTTACAATTCAGTCAAATTTCTCAGTAGAGAAACACTTTCTGGTATTGGTCCTTCCAGCCCACTTCCTTGCATCTCTCTGATGATTTTCACTATCAGATAAATGTTTTAAAATATCGATACAAGTACAAACTTACAGTTTCTCAAGTCGTTTCCAGCTTTCAAGGCTTGGAATTTTTCCAGTAAAGTTGTTACTACTCAACCGGCTGCGCGAGGGTAGTGATAACTAATTTATAATAATTATAACCAAGAAAGGACAAAATAATAATAATAATAAAATATGAAAAAAAAAAAAAAAAAAAAAAAAAAAAAAAAAAAAAAAAAAAAAACTGTATAGCAAATGGAACTTTTAAAAGAATCAGTTTGGAAGGGTGGAGTGTGCATACAGTTCTGTCAAGTTGGTGAGATTTTTAAGCTCCACCGGCAACTCCCCAGAGAGATTATTTGCATGAAGCATCCTACGGTCGGTTTGATAATAAGAAACCCGTATAGATAACTATTTTCTCAATTACCATAGTCAGGAAAAATTATTGTAAATATACAGTACCAAATGGCTTACAGGTTTACTATGTTTTCAAGTTTTCCGAGCTCTGCTGGAATGGTTCCAGAGAACATGTTGCTCTCCAGGCTCCTGGTATTCATTTATTCATCAAACACAACCGGATATAAGGCACCACACGAAATTGTATGATCTAATTTCGTATTAAAGTAAGAAAAATTTATATTTAACTGACTCTTTTTAGGCCAGAAAAACCAATCAATGTTTTTTAAAGATACTTGCTTAATTTGACCAACTTTCAGAAACTTTGATTTAAGGTGACAACTGACAACTTATAAAAAATTAATTGAAAGTAATTAATAACCTTTAAAAATTGTGATTAAGCTAATATGAGTAACTTTTGGTTCCTATATCTTTAGGTAATCAACTTAAATCATTATTTCTTAAAACTCTGCTTCTTCCTTCTTTTTCCCATTGTTGCTAATTACTGGTTATCTTTTAATGCAATTAGCATTAGAAGACCAATTTTGTGTGTGTATAAAAGATACAGTGAGACCTGTGAGAACATACACATATATAAGTGAGGTTATATTGCCCAAGTACGGTGGAATCCTTCCTGACAAGCGATTCACTGTAACAGACCTAGATTACAATTCTCTAAGAAGCTGAAATTCATATAGATACTCAAAAAAATAATTTTAAATACGACCAAAAAATGGCTCACAAGTACTCCAGCTTCGTTGAAGCCCATTCATGTGGTATGGTACCATTTAGGTAATTACGAGTCAGATCACTGCAATAAAACCATGATATTTCTGAATCAACATTTAGTACATGGCTTCTGATACAAACAATAGGTCTCTTTCTTACATTTTTTTGATGTACGGTAACTTTTTTAGTGATGGAGGTAGAGTACCATTAAGATCCTGCCCCTTGAGAAATCTGTTCATTAAGCAATGGAATTACACTTACAAGCTTAAATTGAATGACCGTTCAAGTAAAACCTCATGCTTGTAAGGTCAAAATAAAGTGATTAAAGAAATATACACATTTAACACCAATCTTTAGCATTTTCATGAACTATAATCTGTATGCATGACATCTTGAGTAGATTTATATTTTAACGAAACTAGATTATCATAAAACGTCATAGTATGTTTTTTGTAATCATCATAAGTCCAAAATAAGCAAAAATATTGGCAAAGTATGGGTGAGAATGAAACGATGCAACATACAACGATTCAACATGACAAACACCGCCGGGGTAGGAGCAGTTACACAAAAGAGTGTTGTTATAGGAATGCATTTCGCTCCTTTGTTCTGTTCTCCAGGTCCAGTTCAAAGCATAATCACATGGATTCAGGCTAAAATTCCAGTCAGTTTTACCCAATTCCTTAGCTATATCAATAAGAGCATCCTCTGCAAGAGAATAAAGGACTTATTAACAAAACTGAGGTTTTATTCAAATTTGTTGCTTCCAGAAAATGAATCGTATATAATCCAAATGAGTTTTCCTTGATACATAAACAAGAGTCTAACCACCTACGATTTTAACATGATATAGAAAAAAGGTTATAAAAATACATACTTTCAGTTTGAGGAAGAAATCCAGCTTGTGCTTGAACATCAGTTACTTCAATGAACATAAGTGTGAATAAGATGAGCATGAGACTAAGCAAAAGTCTAAAACTTTTATGGTCAATAATCAACATCTTAACAGATGAATTATGATAAGAGATGTTCATGTAATGAATAAGTATATATACTTATCATCATGCAGCAGGTAAATTTGCCTAGGGTGCGGGGTGCCTAGTGTATGCGGGGGCGGACTCAGGACTCTAAATCACCAGGTGGACAAATTTTTTTTTTACGTAAATAAAAATGAACTAAAATCTGACATTTCTTAAAAAATAGCAAACAAATTAAGAAAACATATTTTTCTTTTAAAATATTAGTGGACTAACTAAACAAAACATGTTATTTATGTGACACTATGTTTTGAGACAAGGTTCATTTCAAAGAAATCGGAATTTTTAACGAAAACTTAAACTAAGCGACAGGTTCCCGTGAACCCTCAAGAACACCCCTAGGTCCGCCCCTGGCAGTATGTGAGTGTGCATCCTAACCAAGAAGTTGTGGGTTGAAGTGTACATTTTTTAGATATAATATGAGATTGATGGCACACAAGTGTGAACAAAATTTCTAAAAAGAATGTACGTGTTGACCATTGTTCATTATTAGATGAGGTAACAGACAACTACAATAATTGCATCATCAAAACGATGGGAGCCATGCAAGAGTAGAGTTAATAGTGATACCTAGTATTTCCAATAATTGAATGGATTTAATTAAGTACGTTTGGCCTACATACACATTGTAAAATAGTTTGCGGACATCAATTCAATCAATAAAATAGTTTGCTTACTAGTATTACTGTATTTCCAATAATTGAATGGACTTAAGTACGCTGGGAGCCATGCAAGAGTAGAGTTGATAGTGATCGCTTGCGGACATCAATTCAATCAATAAAACTGATTGTAAAATAGTTTGCACTCTTGATCATAACTTACGTGGATGATAGATTGGATATTTCTAAAAGCTCGTTGGCTTGTTGTGACCTAAAATAAGACAAAGGAAATACGTTACGTTAGCCGAAATGCAGGGGTTGACCCTAACGACCGGCTCCGGATTGTGGATGAAATGTGTTTTGAGAGTGAAGTTTGTTTAGATGGTGAAGTTAGAGTGAAAGAGAACATACCTTGTTATCTTTCCTCTAGTCTAGAGAATATCAATAAAATTGAGTTCCTTGTCTATAACTCAAGAAAGTGTATCTTTTTCTCTGAAATGGAGGACTTCATTTAGTGACCCTGCGATGGTATTTATAAGCAAACCCTATGAATATTCTAGTAGACTTTATGTGAATGATCACTGCGAGCTTTATTGTGAGATGTTCGGAGCTAGGCTTCGGTTTTAGTTGGGGTACACCATCAAGCCCCCCAGTGTAATATGTTATGTTGGTTCGAAATATAATGCATCGGACTCGCCAGCATCCTTTGTTGCTTTTGGGTGGGAGTTTTCAAAATGTCTTTTTACCCATTAAATAACATAGCATCCGAAACGTCTTTTTGGCGTCTGGCATTTTTCTTTTCAAAGGCGTACTTGTGTGACAACCGGTAAATTATGGAGCTATTTTAAATATCGCGTAACGGGAAATAATTGAACCTTTAAATTATCGTGAGACATGTTTTCAGAATGTATGTGAATTTGTGATTTATTATGTGGTTTATCGTAATTGATTTTATGTTCGTGATATATTTATTTTAGGCACTACATGATATCGGCACTAGAAAACCAAAATAATACGATAAACCATAAATACATGATGCGTTTAATTAATATATATGTATTTATAATCAAATTAACAGAACAATGAATCTAAAAACTATGGTACAACTTAGAAAATAATTCGGCCGCGTTTAGTGTAGTTTACGAGCCCCTAATCATTTATCGTTAAAGATTAACACAAAAAAAAAAAAAAATACATGATTGGTCCTTGTGGTGNCCCCCCCCCCACCCCAAAACCTGAAACTAAATTGCACCCAAGGTCCCCAATGTCATGACCAGAAGTTCAACTAAGAACTTAACCAAACCTTTCGAAGATCATAAACGAGCTTTTCATTCGCTAAAAAGACTTTTTCAAGCAACAACCGTTGATCTTTCAAGTTCTTTCGAGCTTGATTATTTTTCTGAACAGGAAGAAGTTAGTGAAGGAGAAGAACCAGAAACAATGTTGGAAACAACTATGGAGGAGTACATGAACAAGACCCGAGCGGACTATGGTTCGGGAGTTGCTAGGCCCAAGTTTGATGTTGAATCCAAATTTGAGCTGAAGGGTCAATTTCTCAAGGAGCTTAAAGAGAATGCTTTCAGTGGATTGGAACACGAAGATGCTAATGAACACGTGGAGAAGATCCTTGAAACAACAAATTTATTCACTACTGAGAAAATGACGATTGACCAACTTATGCTTCGTGTTTCCCTATTTCACTTACAGGAGTTGCCAGCAGGTGACTAAAAAGCGAACCAGCTGGTTCAATCACAACATGGGAAGACATGAAGAGCAAATTCCTAAAAAGATATTGTCCACCTGCTAAGACCGCTAAAAAGATGGAGGCTATCAATAACTTCAAGCAAGAGCCCGATGAGACGCTCTATCAGGCTTGGGAACGTTTTAAAGATTTATTATTGAAATGTCCTCAACATTATCTAACCGCTATGCAGGAGGTAATATTGTTTTATCAGGGATTGGACGTGCCTACAAGACAGATCTTGGATGCCAAGGGAGTTGTACCTCAGATGAGTGCAGTAAATGCTAGGAAAGCTATTCAAGAAGCTGTTGATCATTCTCAAAAGTGGCACGATGGGACCTCTACTAGATCCAAGAGCGGTACTAATTTTGACGGATTTGTTGCAATTCAAGCTCAATTGGATAAGCTTAGTAGAGATATGCAGAAAAGAGACGAGAAAGTCTATGCTGCCCAAGTTGGTTGTGAAAGATGTGAAGGCCATCACTACACTAAAGATTGCCCATCAAAGAAAGAGAGTGAAACCTTCGAAGAAGCATACTACACACAATTTGGTCAACCATTTCAACCTTCGGGAAGATTTAGGGAAGCTGTTCCAGGTTACTATCAAAAGAACAATGGAAACCCTACTTATCAAGAAAGGAGGCAGACTTTGGATGATACTTTGAAGCAGATTATGGCTGATGCTGCTAAAAGACATGAAGAAAGCACTGCTATGATCAAAGAAATCCGAGCTTCTACAGATGCTACTACAAGAAATCAAGGAGCTTCGATCAAAGCATTGGAACAACAAATCGGTCAGATGAGCAAGGTTCTTCAAGAAAGGGGACACGGAAGTCTACCTGGCTCAACTGAAACAAATCCAAGGGATCAGAAGTCTTGCCCAACATACCTTTTCCTGGAAGATTGATGAATGGTGATTTTTTGAAGCCGCAATATTTCTTTAACTCTTCAATCAGCGTGAGAAGATTGCTTAAAGAAAAGACTAGGGTTGAAGAGGAGATTAAGGCAGCAATGAAGAAGAGTGCTCTGCAACCGATCAACATGCCTTACCTCACAAAGAAAGAGATCCATAGAGTTTTGCTTTACCTTGTTCTATTAATGATATGTCTTTCAATAATGTCTTAGCTGACTTAGGAGCTAGTGTTAGTGTTATGCCCCTTAAGACATTCACTACCCTAGGCTTAGGAAGATTAGCACCCGCTAAGTTGCTTATTAAATTGGCAGATAAAACGGTAAAACGACCTGAGGGGATTGCTGAAAATGTGCTTGTTAGGATCGAGAAGTTTGTGTTCCCCGTAGACTTTATAATATTAGATATGCCCGAGCATGTTAAGATTCCTTTAGTCCTTAGACGACCTTTCTTGTCTATTGCTCATGCTAAAATTGATGTGTTTAAAAGAAAATTTTCGTTGAGAGTAGGGGATGACAAACTAGTCTATAAATGTGAAAATCCGGTTAGGAGCCTAATTAAAAATGTTTATGTGATAGGAGTAAGAGAACGCATGGACCTCGACCTAGACCTTAGATTAATGGGAGAAAGTTTAATCCAAAATATGTCATCTGAACCTAACAAGGAAGAGTTCAAAGAATTCATTGATCTTAATGTACCAATCGAACTAAGAATGGATATTTTAAGTGATTCGGATGACGAGTGGTATGATTGTAAAGTTATCAACAAACGTAGTAAAACTAGAAAATCTAAGGAGTCAAATGAAGTGTTTGTTGAATTACCACCACACCTTGCATATTTATGCCTACGTAACAATGAAAATTTCCCATCCATTGTTTTATCATCACTGCCCGAAAGGGATAGAACTTTGTTTATACAGATTTTGAAAAGGAATGGCGTGGAGATCAGAAATAGACAAGATACGATTGATGTTACTAGCGTACGGATGAGGGAGCGCGACGCTTCCGACATCTATAATGATCGAAAATAGGAGCTGAAGATGAGTCTAACTTGAAGACTTTGGAATAAAGAAAAGTGCTCACCGGGAGACAACCCGAATTTATCTTTACTTTTTTTATTTCGAGTCTGTCAGACCTGTAGTCGATGCGACGCATCTCATTCCATAGATGCAACGTATCAACTGCTTAGGTCATATCTTTTATTTTTCTTTATGCATTTTATTTTTAGACATTAAAATATTCTGTCAGTTTATTTAATGCGGCGCATCCCTGGTTAAGGATGCGATGCATCTTTTATACTGATTCGTACTAATTCCAAGCTCGATACGGCGCATCCCTTTCCATGGATGCGGCGTATCGACTGACCTGATGAATTTTTTATATTTTTTTTNTTTCGAGTCTGTCAGACCTGTAGTCGATGCGACGCATCTCATTCCATAGATGCAACGTATCAACTGCTTAGGTCATATCTTTTATTTTTCTTTATGCATTTTATTTTTAGACATTAAAATATTCTGTCAGTTTATTTAATGCGGCGCATCCCTGGTTAAGGATGCGATGCATCTTTTATACTGATTCGTACTAATTCCAAGCTCGATACGGCGCATCCCTTTCCATGGATGCGGCGTATCGACTGACCTGATGAATTTTTTATATTTTTTTTAGGTTTTAGTTTTTAACTACTAATGAATTGTGCACAAGTTCGATTTTTTTAGACTTAGGTGTAGAATTTTAAAATGGTGGTATTTATAGGATTGCTCGCAAAACGCATAATGGATGATCATACCGAGCAAATCTAAGGGAGTTTTCCGTTCTAATTCTTTTTAATTTCCCGTTTTTAATTTTAGATACAAACAACGAGGACGTTGTTTAACTTAAGTGGGGGATGGAGAATTAGATCGTTACTTGTCCTAAACTTTTCAAAATTATGCTTAATTTATGCCTAATATGTCAAAATTTGAAAATTTTAGCATGTTTTTGTTTAGTCTAAATTACATAACCGCACACATAACCTTATTTTCAAAAATTGTGAGAACTTTTTCCACAAACATTTTAGTGTGCCGGTGACTTGTAAACTTTAGAACTTGGCTTATATACTATTTGAGTCCACCATAATAAGTATTATTGATATAATTGGAGTGACTTGTCTAAATTGGTAAATTTCTAGGATTACACCCAAATAGCCTTTAAATGTTATGTGTTATTAATTAACCACATTGGTTAGTTAACCCCCGTTTAAACCCTTTTGTTTACTCTCACTTTTAGAGTAAGATACCCCTAGAAAAACCCTCAGAGCCATTCCTTTCGTTTGTTACACCTATGTTTTATGTTTCGTTACACCTTAGCCTACCCTGTAGATTAAAGTCTGTGGTTAATTGCTTAGGCAAAGTGTGTTTTTTTGTGTAACCTGTGTTCGTGTTCATAATTCATTATCTTTGGTTAGGTCTGGAAATTGCACAATGCAGTTGGAGCTAAAGTACATATTGTATATTTTTATTTTCGTGTGTTTACTACTTTCACTATTACTTTTATATCTGAAGTCATGAAAAGTATGGAAAAATTATCCAGAGTTATCGTTATAGTGATGTGGTGAAATTTTACACATCTATTTTAGTTTTAAAAAAATGTAAAAATTAGAACAGAAAAGAAAGAGAAGAAAGTTGGAAGTTTGTTTAACCATCTATTGTAAAGTTTTGTATTAAGTGGAAGATATCTCCAAATATTTGTTGTTGTAATATATTTATGGATTGAAAGAGAGTTGGCCGTTATGGGAACCCCAACTAAGGTTTGTTCTTTGTTTAAGATTTTATTGAGTATAATTCGTGTCTACCTAAAGCGTGAGTTACATGAGTTAAAAGCGTGAGTTATTCAATGATATGAGTCTTATTCATGGGATGGTTGGGAAGTGATTAAGCACACATTAGGAGTTAATCTATTTGTTTTGATTTTTTTATTCTACACCAATGTTTATCCCAAATGTTATCCATACCCAACCGTATTGTTCTATTCGTTGTTAGCTTTCGAGCATCCGAATAGAATGATGGCTAAGTAAGAATGTAGAATGTATGAATAAGGTAGTGACCATCCGAGTATTAGATTAATTGACTCACGCGCTAGCGATCTAGTTTGTAACTTGGTGACCATCTGTTATGCAAATAACGCGCTAGCGATCCAAGAAGCACATTAGTAACCATCCGTTAGTTGAATCGTCGAAGACTCGCGCCAACGATCTACTAAGTTTATGCAGGAAACGTTTGAGCAAAGCTAGGTTTAACCCTTAAACCTCAAAACCCTTTTTACCGCTTTAGACTTGTTACTCCTTAGCTTTAGTGGAGGAGATGTGTATGCCTGCAAAGCCTATGATAGAATATTCGTCACGACTGAGCAACTAAACGATTTAGATTTGTTTTGATATTGAAAAAAATTATTTTGTTTCTAACTCGTTTTTGTTGTGTGATTACGATAAAACGAATAAGTGCTTAATGATAAAAATATATCCTAATACCTTTTAGTATACAATTTCATAAATTTAATCTAAGGTTTACTTGAGGACAAGTAAAGTTCAAGTGGGGGATATTTGATGACATCAAATAAGTACGACATCATTTATCCTATTTTATTGACTTGTTTTACTTAATTATGTATGAGAATCGATGCTTGATTGTTTACTATAGTGATTCTCAGGAAATAACAAGCAATTGGTGAAACTTGGCGATTTTGGACTAATTATGGAGCAAATTAATCAAGATGGAAAAGTCTACTGAAATCCATGAGATACGCCATATTAGTCTAGACAGATGCGCCTTACTATCATACTTAGATGAATTCGAAGACCATTGCCTGACTTTGAAGAATGTGTCGCATGTGATTCTAGCATGTGCCGCATATGAAACTTTGGTCAACGAAAAAGATCCAACTTGTTCTACACCGGATACGCCGCATCACAACGCCCACACTAGTTTTTTTTTTTTTTTTTTTTTTTTTTTTTTTTCTTTTATTTTTTCTTTTTTTATAAAAGCTGCACATAACATTACTATTCGCTTAGGGCCCGTTACATAACCAAAATGGTGCATTTGGCTAGTGAATAACACTATGTCAAAACACCCCTTAAACTTTTAAAGTTTACATACTACACTGTCAACACACAAATATGAGCTTTACATGTTTATGCACAAAAACATAACAACCTAGGCTCGTTTCTTGCGTAAAAGAGAGGGTTTAGGATTAAGCTCGCATTACTCATGATCCCACCGGTGCTTAACCGCGGCCTTTAATCTTAAACATGATCTTCACCTATAAGAAAATACATGAAAATGAAGCAACATAAGCAAAAGCTTAGTGAGATAACATATATAAAACTGAAAATAAACATGGCATTAATATTAGGCGTTGCTTCATAAGAACTTCCCTCATGTAGCCATCTTGGTGCCTTAACACCACTAATTCCCCACGGGAATATGTCCTTGCATCATGTCATGCATTAAGGGGCTAGATACTTCCTCATAACATTATTCATGCTTGTCATGAATTCACTAGTCGTCCAATTAGGACATCAAGTCTCATTTTAAAGACTTCTTATCATGATGTGCTATTCATCCACTTAGGATGTCTAAGTTCTATATTTCACTACTAACGAGCCACATGAATATGCTAATCATCCACATAGGATGTCTAAGTCCCATTTTAGGAAATGAGACACTAATGAAGCCTCGGTTCATCCACTAAGGATGTCTAAGTTCCGTTTTTGAACATGTGATCACATAATAGCACATGTCGCCCACTAAGGACGTCTATATCTCATTCTTGGTCTAATTGCATATAATTATGCAAGTCATCCACTTAGGATGTCTATTCTAGCCATGTCGTCCACTAAGGATGCTAAACAAGTAATAATGCAATATTTTAACTAAAAACGCATAACTAAGACCACATGGGTCATTACGGGTTGCTTTTACCCATTCACATTATTTCACATATAAGCTTATACCACGTAAGTCATTAAAGCTCATAATATGCAATCATACGAAAGTGATCTCGTTACACGAGTATACCACATGAACATGCTATAAAATTAAACATGAGTGTCACGAATTATATGGCACTTCTAACGGGTTACTAAAGTCCGTTTCTACTCCTATATATGTTACTCACCTCAAAATGCTTGAATACTAGAACGAGCTCCCGTAAGACGTCCTCGGATAATCCTTATAACCTAAGAACATATAATTCACATGGAGCTTATAAGGAAAATACCAAGCTTATCATAAAAAGCATGAAAAGATGAATAAGCCATAAGGGGGTGTTTGGTTCGTGGCTTATATGACCACCCCAACATGTTTTCTAAAAATTAACACCACAAATTGGTGTTATGGCACCCTTAACAAGGTACCCAACAAATCTCTAATCAATTACATGAATTCTTAGTGATTTTAAAAAATCACCTCTTTACATAATCATGTAAAATTTTATGAAAACCCCAATAATAGCATAAAGATACAATCTTTAATCATAACCCAGTAGTGGGTAATCCTAAAAAGAATTATGAAACATTATTATAATTTTTACCTCAAATTAACTTGTGGGAAAGTTAATATTTACGCCTCTAAGCCTTGCCATACCAATTACTTAGCTTAATCTTGCTTAAAATCATATAGAAATCGAAACCCTAGAATGTTCTTATATTTGTGTGTGTTTGCCGTGAACCAGCAAGAAGGAAAAAGAAGAAATGAAGTTTCCTGGACTTGAAAAAAGCTTATAAGAGTTATTATACAAGTTTTACCAATTGGCAAATCTGGCCCCTGTTAGGAAACCTATTGCATGCATGGTCCATTTACTAACGAAGATTTATAAGAATACTTGAAAGTTAATTGGGAGCTTCAGGACATAATGATAAATCATTAGTTTGAAATTTGGGGTGTTACAACTGTCCCCCACTTATTCGGCTTGTGTCCTCACAAACATTTCCTTATAATACCGGGGAGTACTAGCTGAGCTTTTCCTCGGGCTCTTATGTGTATTCGAATCCTTTTTTTTAAGGATAACCTTCCATCTGTTTTAAGAAAAGAGGACCTCTTAAATCCTAAATATTTGGGCCTTAGTTCAGGAATATCTACTAACTTCTCAAAATAGCCAAGTTATTCTATAACCACGATATCTGCTAGATGGACATATTCTGTTTTATCTGCTAAGCATGATCTTAGTTGGAAAACATGGTAGGTGCTGAGAATACTATTGATTTCTCTTGATACTACGAGTTTGAATGACGCCTTTCTAATTTGATCTGCTAAATCGGATGATTCTTTTCTAGGGGAGTACTTTTCGCATACTTGCATTAACTGTAAATTCTAATACTTGTTTTCCCTTATCCTCAAAGGATTGCAACCTGTCGACTATCTTAAAGTTTTTCTATAATCTGGTTGATCTTTTCATTCATCTTAATGGTCTTAACATTTGACCATCTGTCTAAGAACGGTAGATCGTGCTGAATTAAGACAAATGCACAAATTCTTATGGGATTTCTGACTGAATTTGGAAGAGAGTCTGTTGTCTCTATTAAAACTATAGAAGCGAGTATTCTAGGACTCACAACGATTACACAAAGATACAAATTGGTGAAGTTTCTAGAACACTGATTCCTTAATAAATTCAATGAAAAATCGAAATTGTACTCTAGTGACACATGTCACAATCTAACAGTTGCATTGTTTCGTATGACATAGGTCATAACCTGATCCTGATTAAATTCAGGCATACCTAATGCCACACAGGATGATTTAAACATCTTGAGTTCATTCTTTCTATAGATTGACCAATTACGCATGGTCCTTACTCTGATTAAGTGCACATAGCACATTTCTGAATAAATTCGGAGTAGATGCTAAATCGAATTACATAACTGTTCTTAAGCTGTTTTCTAGCGGCTACGAGCTAAATAATACCGCTATGCTTAGAACTGATCATTATCTGTTTTCAACACTGCATACTAGGTGTCTCTGCAGCTAAGCTTTAATAGTGACAGTCTAACTAATAATGAAACTATGTGTATAAAGTACGTCACTGTCTGAGTGCATAACTGATCGAGTACATAAGCACATTCTTAGTGCATCAAGTACATCTTGACTGAATGTATCAAATACTAGTGATCTGCAAGACTAGTAAGGGTGTATACTCACAATATTGTGTGCATAAAGCACACCACTAATTAAGTATATGAGTATAGTGTGACTGCATGAGTAAAGCATTATTGTTCCACACAAGACTGTCTAAATTCCGAGAGTATAGTACTTAATCGGCTAAAATGCATAATATTCTCAAAAGATGTAGGTGTATTAAAATACAGCCACATAGAAATTGTCACTTGAGAATTCTCTTAAGAGACGGTGATCAAAACTGTTGCCATAATCTCATGACAGTTAACTTAAGCACGATTTCAACAAATGAATAACTCTTTCATTCTGACCATTTTCGTGAAAATGATAAACGACATCTGGATTCATAAGAATATAAGATTTTTCAGAAATCTGTGTCAAAAGTTTAAGCACTAATATGTTGATTTTGACTGTTACGATGAGGATAAGTGTCCTATATCTGACCACAATTTTCTGTAACATGACTCTGCGAAGGCTTCCGATAATGAAGCTTCTAAATAAACAAACGATTATATTGTTGTTAAGAAATGACAAATATTTATGAAATGTCATGCTGATATATTATTCTGGAGAGTTTGCGATACATACTCTAGCAATAATTTCCCATTCCACACGGGGAATTTAGAGGATACAACTTGCCAATTATTCATTGATGTCATGCTGATATATTATTTATTACTTGAGTACTTATACCCTGTCGGAATGTATTTTGAGTCCTCGTGAGCTTACTATAAAGCTATGTATTTAGCCCACGGGATACTCGCGATCTAATTTGCATGGGAGTTTTGGGTCGCTCCCAATTCATAATGGCACTGATTTTCGCTGATCGACCTTAATGTCTATACTATTAATGACATATCTTGATATCCGAGAAACTGATCTTCTCGTAGCTAGAATTCACATTTTAGAACGTAGCACGAAGCTTTTCTTATCTTAACATGCTGAAAACTTAGCACAATGAGTTTATGATAATAGTCTGACTTAGAATAGATCGGGATGTCATCAATGAATAATCTAACATCTGATGGCAGACCTGATTTATTAAGTCCATAAAAGCTGTTGAGGCATTCGTTAAGCTAAATGGTCTACCCACATATGATCCGAAAGACTATGTTCGGGGTATCTCCTTCCTGAAGCTATAACTCGGGTATCCTGATCTTAGATCTATTTTAGAAAGGAAATTCGCGCCCTAAAGCTGATCAAATAAATCATCAATCCTGGGTAAAAGGTGTTAATTCTGGACAATGACATATTAGATTCTTGATATACAATATACCTTTGAATACTATTATCTTTGTTCTCAACAAGAACTGGAGCTCCCGAAGAGGACTACTGGGGCAAGTAAAGCTTTTGTTTAGTAGTTCTTGTAACAGCCTCATTAATTATTGTAGTTCCGACAGAACAACTGAGTAGGGAGTTTTAACAATAAGGGTACTCCCGGAATAAAATTGATACGAAGTTCTATTTCGTTTGTTAGGTAATTATATGGGAATTCTTTTGGAATTACATCAGGAAATTCCTGGAAAGCTGAATTGCTGTCGAGGTCTCGAATAACCTCCAAAAGATCAACAACATAAGCTAGATAGACTTAAGTCATGAGTCAGGTAATTCTTGGCTATAGTATTCATACTTAAAGTCGGGGAGGCTTTCTTATACTAAGCGTAAATGAGGTTTCTCCCCCACTTATGGTCTTAAGCCAGATTAACTTATTTTGACATGAATAACAACTTATTCTTATTGAGCAATAACGTACACGACAACAACAAATTCCCTATAGTTGTAGGAAACTCGAATCAACATGGAACTTTTCACCATTAAAATTTCATTTGTCTTCTTGAGTATATAGGTCATATGTCAGATATTATCGTCTACTGCCTCTTTAGGTCTAAGGAAGCCTATACTGACTTGTCGGTCGACAACATTGACTAAGTAACTTAGTTATAGTTGACCGAATCATACAAGGATCAGCTGAACATATGAGCAGGTATTATATTCACAACGGAGGTACCTGTCATAATATCGTGCGTCACTCAAATTCTTGACCAACGCTAGAAGGCACGAACTGAAGGTCTTAGCATCGAGCTACAGAATGAGCATCTTCACGCTCAATTGTTACAATGTGTACCGGAAATAATTTCCAAGATTCAATGATTATATATTCATCGTAGCCGGGTTCGGTCATGAAAATCTTAATAAGTCTATAGAGTATAGACTGATAAGTCGATCTGATACATCGATAAAGACTTCTGACATATTTCTGAATTTTCATATAGGATGGATTTCTGCGTATAGAGTCTCTCAGACTCATTATGAAAAAAATTGCTAGTTCTGATTGAGTGCTTAACATGAAATGCATAGTTCTTATAATCCTATGCTCACACCTACCAACATGTTCAATCCTTAAGTATAATATGATATCGTTAAACACTTGTTATGAGATGCGATTATTACCACGTTGGCCAGACGTCATAATAATTTCAACAGATAACCAAGTCCTGACCGTCATCATGTTATACTAAATTCATGAACAAACTAAATATGCATTACATGCTGATTACATACACTATACGGTTACTGAAATTACATGCATGTGCGGAAGCATATATATACACTATGGCCCAAGAGCCTAGGTTTAAGTCTAAGTACCCATCTACGGTGGATACCTAAATCCCTTAAACCACAGCTCTGATACCAACTTGAAACGCCCACACTAGGATTTTTTTTTTTTTTTTTTTTTTTTTTTTATAAAAGCTGCACATAACATTTACTATTCGCTTAGGCCCGTACATAACCAAAATGGGTCATTTTGGGCTAGAATAACACTATGTCAAACACCCCTTAAACTTTAAAACGTTACATACTACTACTTCAACACACAAATCTGAGCTTACATGTTTATGCACAAAAACATAACAACCTAGGGCGTTTCTTGGTAAAAGAGAGGGTTTAGGATAAGCTCGATTACCCATGAGCTCCACCGGTGGCTAACCCGCGGCCTTTAATCTTAAACATGATCTCACCTATAAGAAAAACATGAAATGAAGCAACATAAGCAAAAAGCTTAGTGAGATAACATATATAAAACTGAAAATAAACATGGCATTAATATTAGGCGTTGCTTCATAAGAACTTCCCTCATGTAGCCATCTTGGTGCCTTAACACCACTAATTCCCCACGGGAATATGTCCTTGCATCATGTCATGCATTAAGGGGCTAGATACTTCCTCATAACATTATTCATGCTTGTCATGAATTCACTAGTCGTCCAATTAGGACATCAAGTCTCATTTTAAAGACTTCTTATCATGATGTGCTATTCATCCACTTAGGATGTCTAAGTTCTATATTTCACTACTAACGAGCCACATGAATATGCTAATCATCCACATAGGATGTCTAAGTCCCATTTTAGGAAATGAGACACTAATGAAGCCTCGGTTCATCCACTAAGGATGTCTAAGTTCCGTTTTTGAACATGTGATCACATAATAGCACATGTCGCCCACTAAGGACGTCTATATCTCATTCTTGGTCTAATTGCATATAATTATGCAAGTCATCCACTTAGGATGTCTATTCTAGCCATGTCGTCCACTAAGGATGCTAAACAAGTAATAATGCAATATTTTAACTAAAAACGCATAACTAAGACCACATGGGTCATTACGGGTTGCTTTTACCCGTTCACATTATTTCACATATAAGCTTATACCACGTAAGTCATTAAAGCTCATAATATGCAATCATACGAAAGTGATCTCGTTACACGAGTATACCACATGAACATGCTATAAAATTAAACATGAGTGTCATGAATTATATGGCACTTCTAACGGGTTACTAAAGTCCGTTTCTACTCCTATATATGTTACTCACCTCAAAATGCTTGAATACTAGAACGAGCTCCCGTAAGACGTCCTCGGATAATCCTTATAACCTAAGAACATATAATTCACATGGAGCTTATAAGGAAAATACCAAGCTTATCATAAAAAGCATGAAAAGATGAATAAGCCATAAGGGGGTGTTTGGTTCGTGGCTTATATGACCACCCCAACATGTTTTCTAAAAATTAACACCACAAATTGGTGGTATGGCACCCTTAACAAGGTACCCAACAAATCTCTAATCAATTACATGAATTCTTAGTGATTTTAGAAAATCACCTCTTTACATAATCATGTAAAATTTTATGAAAACCCCAATAATAGCATAAAGATACAATCATTAACCATAACCCAGTAGTGGGTAATCCTAAAAAGAATTATGAAACATTATTATAATTTTTACCTCAAATTAACTTGTGGGAAAGTTAATATTTACGCCTCTAAGCCTTGCCATACCAATTACTTAGCTTAATCTTGCTCAAAATCATATAGAAATCAAAACCCTAGAATGTTCTTATATTTGTGTGTGTTTGCCGTGAACCAGCAAGAAGGAAAAAGAAGAAATGAAGTTTCCTGGACTTCAAGAAAGCTTATAAGAGTTATAATACAAGTTTTACCAATTGGCAAATGTGGCCCCTGTTAGGAAACCTATTGCATGCATGGTCCATTTACTAACGAAGATTTATAAGAATACTTGAAAGTCAATTGGGAGCTTCAAGACATAATGATAAATCGTTAGTTTGAAATTTGGGGTGTTACAATTGACATACGGCGTATCACTATCAAGACTTCACCAGATACAATCCAAGATACTGAAGGACATTCGCCGCATTAAGATTGAAGATACGCCGCATCTGAAGACGGTGTACGAAGATTCCAGAATATAATAATCTTGGACCCCACGCGAAGTTACCTCAATGCGTCGCATCTACTTAGTTGATGCACCGCATCGAACCCTCAGACAGAAACTATAAATAGACCATCATGACCTATGAATTTTGTGTGCAACATAACCCTAAAGAGACGAATTCAGACGAAGAAGCAACACAAGACACACCCTAAATGAAGATCTTAGAGCAGTAAGAAGGTCCTGCATGTGTATAATTCATTAAGTAGTTTTGTTTTATTGTATTAATAAGCTTTAATTCATCATGATTGATGGGCTTGTGGCCACCATACTGCTCCCCTATAAATTGCTTTCCCATCAATTAAAGTTTACATGGTGTTTTTTTGGTGACTTGTATATGTGCATTGATAACCTTTATGTCTAGCTGAGTTTTGCTTGGGCTGCCTGATAAGGAAATATTTGTTACGCTTTTAGGAGGTCATTTAAGCCCTAAATGGTGATTTTATGATCAAATATTACCTCAAATCGTTTCTTTTCTTATTTTAGGTACTTGGAATGTGATTTCTGGAAAATGGTGCATTTTGGAGCTTTTCGGACGTTTTTATGCTCAAGTATGAAGAAAACATGAAAAGTCAAGAATGTCAGGAAATCACACCTGACGGCGTCAGGCTTTACATGCCGACGCCGTCACCTTATATTGGAATGATTATGGATTTTACACATGACGACCCATAAGAAAAAGTGGAGTTAACACCTGATGACATCAAATAAGTACATATTATTGTCATCATTTATCCTATTTATTTGACTTGTTTTATTATATTATTTTTGAGAATCGATACTTAATTGTTTACTTTAGTAATTCTCAGGTAAAAACAAGCAATTGGTGAAACTTGGCAATTTTGGACGAATTATGGAGCAAAATAAGCAAGATGTCAAAAGTCTACAGAAATCCAGAAGATGCGTCGTATCTCTCTCAACAGATACGCCGCAATATCATACTTAAATGAATTCGAAGACCATTGCCTGACTTTGAAGAATGCACTGCACGTAATTCTATTATGCGCCGCATATGAAACTTTGGTCAACGAAGAACATAAAGCTCGTTCTACTCCAGATACGCCGCATTATACTTCTGACATACGGCGTATCACTATTCAGACTTCACCAGATACAATCCAAGACACTGAAGGACACGCGCCGCATAAAAGATCAAGATACGCCTCATCTGAAGAGAGTGTACGAATATTCCAGAATATATTAATTTTGGACCCCACACGAAGTTAAGTCAATGCGCCACATCTGCTTACTTGATGCGCCGCATCATGCTCTCAGACAGAAACTATAAATACCCCAAGACAGATATGAATTTTGTGTGCAACCAAACCCTAAGGAGACGAACTCAGTCGAAGAAGCATCACAAAACACACCCAAAACGACGATATTAGAGATGTGAGAAGGTCCTGCATGTATTTAATTCATTAAGTAGTTTTGTTTTATTGTAATAGTACGCTTTAATTCATCAGGATTTATGGGCTTGTGGCTACCATATTGCTCCCTTTAAAATTGCTTTCCCATCAATTAAAGTTTATGTGATGATGTTTTTGGTGACTTATATATGTGCATTGATAACCTCTGTGTCTAGCTGAGCCTATGGGTTTCCATACATGCTCCTCGCCTATTTATCTGGTGTCTAGAAAGTAGGATACACATAAATGATCATTAAGAGTCAACTCGCCTATATAATGAGATCCAACGAGACAGATTAGATTACGATACTCATCATATAAAACTAGCAATAAAACAAGTGACAAGCTGCTTAACTATTAGGACACGCCTTCTTCTTAGGACACGCCTTCTTCTGCTTCTATTATCTATCTGTGTACGTGTTGCTATTCGCTGATTCGTGCTCATTAGTTTACTTACTATTTAACAAAACCAAACTGTTCCAGTCTCTCAGGCTGAACCCACTTTCGTTAGATAAGAATATAAAACTAACTTAGGATATTAAAATACTGATTATGTTAACTAGATAATACGTTCCACTCTTAGTGATCGACACTCTACTTACCATTATATTCATACTGACCGGGTACACTGCTCGTTAAGTGTGTGTGTTATTGATAAGTCGGCTAAATATAAATTTAAAACTTGAGTAGGCATTAATACTGCTAAACCGCAACGACACATCACGCGCATCAAGTTTTTAGCGCCGCTGCCGGGGAGTGAATTGTTATTATCTGTTTATCTAATTAGGATTTTATTTAGTTTTTCCTTTTTATTAGGTTTTTAGATTCTAACCACTAACTTTATTGTATATTAGTTAGATTGCATTTATTGTATAATTTGCATATTTACTGTTTTTGTGTGTTTTTATTTTTCTATAATTTTTGTTTTTATTTGTTTTCTTTGTTTTTTCTGCATAACTGCTGTCGTTGTATTCTGCTGATACAAACGATACGGCGCATCTATTATTTAGATGCAGCGTATGGCGTTTGAATTTTTATATACAGCGCGTTTAATAATTCTAATACGGCGCATCTATCTCCAGATACGACGTATTCTGTTTTTAATAAGAAATATTTTTAAACCCTAACCGACATACGGCACATCTGTTTTACAGATACGACGTATTAATTAATTTATTAAAAACAGCTTTCGAATTATCGATTTTCATCGATACGACGCATTTATCTCTGAATCAAAAATCTTGTATTTTGAAGCATAACGAAGATACGGCGTTTTAGCTTTTGCTATACGGCGCATTTAATTTTTATAAATATAATTGATTTTTGATAACTTAAAACATACGGCGCATTCAATTTTATAAAGCGGCGTATTGTCTTTCTAAATAAAAGTCTGATTTATTTTTTAACGATTATAGATACGGCGTATCCAATTTATTGGATACGGCGCATCAACTACAATTATCAACAACTTTTATTTTTCATATCCCGAGCTAATAAATTTTAATCATCTTTCCTGTCTCATAGAATTTTTTTACTGCGAAGCCTATTTGTTTTGTGTTTCAGGAATCATCATTGAGGTTTTCCTAAGCTGGTTCGGAACCAAGAATCAAACTTACAATCGATGAGATTGTATCTATGTTCGCCCATGAATGTGATCAGAAGCATCATGAGGTCGAAATTTTCATCAAAGAACTGTTGCTGAAAGAACAAAACTATATGGTTAGAGAATTGACGATTGAGGTACACCAATTGTCGAAAGTGATAAAAGGAGTTTTGTTCCAAAGGCACGACCATGAATTGAATAACTACTGGAGGCGGATTAGTGTCAAGGATGTTCCAATTAGTGGAAATAATGTTTGATTACTTGACAATGGAATTAAGAGAGAAATGGAGATGGAAGATTACGTAACGAGAACAAAATAGGAGCTGAACGTGAGTCTAACTTAAAGACTCTGGAATAAAGACAAGTGCTGACCGGGAGACAACCCGGATTTCTATCTTATTTTCTGTTTTGGGTCGAGTCTATCAAACTTGCAGAAGATGCGGCGCATCCCCATCATAGGATGCGGCGTATCAACTGCACAGGTCATATCCATTTTATTTTTCCGCATTTTTATTTTCTTTTAAACATTCTATTAGTTTATTTAATGCAGCGCATCCTTGTTTAAGGATGCGACGCATTTATTTTCTGATTCGTATTAATTCCAAGCTCGATACGGCGCATCCTCTTCCATAGGATGCGGCGTATCGACTGGACCTGATGATTTACAGTTTTACTTTTTTGAATTTATTTTTACTAACTACTAATGAATTATCCAAGTCGTAACCTTCTTAACTCAGGCGTGTTAAAGTTTTGGTGGTATAATAGATTCCTGTACTTTCTGTGGAAACATCATTCATAGAGCCTGAACGTTTCCCATCCACAAGAAAGTAGATTTTGCTCAAAAACGCATGATGGAGGATCATACCGAGCAAATCTTAGGGGAGTTTCTACGTTCTAATTCTCTTATTTCCAGTTTTTAACTTTTAATACAAACAACAAGGACGTTGTTTAACCTAAGTGGGGGGATGGAGAATTAGAACGCTTACTTGTCCCAAACTTTTAAAATATGCTTAAAATGTGCTTAACATATCAAAATTTAAAATTTTTAGCATGTTTTTGTTTAAGTCTAAATTACATAGCCGCACGCATAACCTTATTTTTTTCAAAAATTAAAAACTTTGTGCCGGTGACTTATAAACTTTAGAACTTGGCTTGTATACCATTCGAGACTACCATAATGAGTATTATCGATATAATTGGAGTGACTTGTCTAACTTGGAAAATTTCTAGGATTACACACAAAAAGCCTATATATGTTATGTGATATTAACTAACTACACTGGTTAGTTAACCCCCGTATAAACCCTTTTGTTTACTCTCAATTTTAGAGTAAGATACCCCTAGAAAAACCCTCAGAGCCATTCCTTTCGTTTCATACACCTTTGTTAAAATGTTTCATTACACCCTTACACCTTAGCATACCCTATATATTAATGTCCGTGGTTAGTTACTTTAAGCAAAGTGTGTTTCCTTACATTAACTGTGTTCACGTGCGTAATTCATTATCTTTGGTTAAGTCGGGAAATTGCATAATGCAATTGGAGTGAAAGTACATATTGTATAGTTTTTAGTTTATTTTTCGTGTGTTTACTACTTTCACTATTACAGTTATTTCTGAAAGTTATGAAAAGTATGGAAATATTATCCGGAAAAATCGTGATAGTAAAGTTGTGAAATTCTACACATCTATGTTAGTATATAAAAAAAATCGAAAAAATAGAAAAGAAAAAGAAAGAAGAAGAAGTTGGAAGTTTGTATTAACCAATTTATGTAAAGTTTTATATTAAGTGGAAGATATCTCCACTATTTGTTGTTGTACTATATTTATGGATTGAATGGGAGTTGGCCGTTATGGGAACGCCAACTAAGGTTTATTCTTTGTTTAAGATATTATTTAGTTTAATTCGTGTCTACCTAAAGCGTGAGTTACATGAGTCAAAAGTGTGAGTTATTCAATGATATGAGTCTTATTCATGGGATGGTTGGGAAAGTAATCAACCACACTTAGGACTTAATCTATTTGTTTTGTTTATTTTTATTTAACACCAATTTATATCCTAAATGTTATCCCTACCCAACCGTATCATTATATTCGTTGTTAGCTTTCGAGCATCCGGATATGGTGATGGCTAATTGAGAATATTAAATGCATGAATAAGGTAATGACCATCCGAGTATTAGATTAATTGACTAACGCGCCAGCGATCTAGTGTATGACTTGGTGACCATCCGTTATGCAAATAACGCTCCAGCGATCCAAGAAGTGCACTAGTGACCATCCGTTAGTTGAAGCATCAAAGACTCGTGCCAGCGATCTACTAAGTTTATGCAGGAAATGTTTGAACGAAGCTAGGTTCAACCCTTAAGCCTCAAAACCCTATTTACCGCTTTAGTNCTAGTGTATGACTTGGTGACCATCCGTTATGCAAATAACGCTCCAGCGATCCAAGAAGTGCACTAGTGACCATCCGTTAGTTGAAGCATCAAAGACTCGTGCCAGCGATCTACTAAGTTTATGCAGGAAATGTTTGAACGAAGCTAGGTTCAACCCTTAAGCCTCAAAACCCTATTTACCGCTTTAGTGGAGGAGAGGCGTATGCTTGCCAAGCTTATGATAGAATATTCGTCACGACTAAGCAACTAAACGATTTAGAATTGTTTTGATATTGAAAAATTATTTTGTTTCTACTTCATTAAGTGTTTGGTTGTGTGATTATGATAAAACGAATACGTGCTTAATGATACAAATAAATCCTAATACCTTTTAGGATACATTTTCATAATTTTTAATCTAAAGTTTACTTGGAGACAAGTAAAGTTCAAGTAGGGGGATATTTGATGACATCAAATAAGTACATATTATTGTCATCATTTATCCTATTTATTTGACTTGTTTTATTATATTATTTATGAGAATCGATACTTAATTGTTTACTTTAGTAATTCTCAGGTAAAAACAAGTAATTGGTGAAACTTGGCGATTTGGACGAATTATGGTGCAAAACAAGCAAGATGTCAAAAGTCTACTGAAATCCAGAAGATGCGCCGTATCTGTATCAACAGATACGCCGCAATATCATATTTAGATGAATTCGAAGACCATTGCCTGACTTTGAAGAATGCGCCGCATGTAATTCTATCATTGCGCCGCATATGAAACTTTGGTCAACGAAGAAGATCAAGCTTGTTCTCCTCCAGATACGCCGCATTATACTTCTGACATACGATGTATCACTATCCAGACTTCACCAGATACAATCCAAGACACTGGAGGACATGCGCCACATAAAAGATCAAGATACGCGACATCTGATGACGGTGTACGAATATTCCATAATACATTAATCTTGGACACCACGCGAAGTTAAGTCAATGCGCCGCGTCTGCTTAATTGATGCGCCGCATCGTGCCCTCAGACAGAAACTATAAATACCCCAAGACAGATACGAATTTTGTGTGCAACCAAACCCTAAGGANGTGTACGAATATTCCATAATACATTAATCTTGGACACCACGCGAAGTTAAGTCAATGCGCCGCGTCTGCTTAATTGATGCGCCGCATCGTGCCCTCAGACAGAAACTATAAATACCCCAAGACAGATACGAATTTTGTGTGCAACCAAACCCTAAGGAGACAAACTCAGTCGAAGAAGCATCACAAGACACACCCCAAACGAAGTTATTAGAGCTGTAAGAAGGTCCTGCATGTATTTAATTCATTAAGTAGTTTTGTTTTATTGTAATAGTACACTTTAATTCTTCAGGATTGATAGGCTTGTGGCTACCATACTACTTCCCTTAAAATTGCTTTCCCATCAATTAAAGTTTATATGATGATGTTTTTGGTGACTTATATATGTGCATTGATAACCTCTGTGTCTAGCTGAGCCTGTGGGCTTCCATACCTGTTCCTCGCCTATTTATCTAGTGTCTAGAAAGTAGGATAGACATAAGTGATCATTAAGAGTTTACTCGCCTATATAATGAGATCCAATGAGACAGATTAGATTACGATACTCATCATATAAAACTAGCAATAAAACAAGTGACAAGCTGCTTAACTATCAGGACAGGCCTTCTTCTGCTTCTATTATCTATCTGTATACGTGTTGCTATTCGCTGGTTTGTGCTCATTAGTTTACTTACTGTTTAACAAAACCAAACTCTGCCAGTCTCTCAGGCTAAACCCCCTTTCGTTAGATTAGACTGTAAAACTAACTTAGGATATTAAAATACTGATTAGGTTAACTAGATAATACGTTCCACTCTTAGTGATCGACACTCTACTTACCATTATATTCATACTGACCGGGTACACTGCTCGTTAAGTGTGTGTGTTATTGATAAGTCGGCTAAATATAAATTTAAAACTTGAGTAGGCATTAATACTGCTAAACCGCAACGACACATCACGCGCATCAACACCTGACGGCGTCAGGTGTTACAAGGTTGAGGCCGTCTGTCTTTGATGGTACACGAGACGGCCCAGAAGGAACCAAAGAGTGACGGTGTCAGAATTGAATCTAGGTGATCCGAGAACCCTAATCACAGCGGTCTGACGGCGTCCGAGTTTATAACGTGACGTCGTCAGCTTGTATTCTCTATATATAGTTTTGGATTTTTCATTCATAAAGGGTGAAACTTTTGTGCAAAAACCCTAGCCAAATTTTACAGCTATTGTAAGGGTTTCATACCTTTCTTTCATCCATGTTCAATTAAAGATAAGTTAATCTTTTAATCATTCATTATGTCTATGTGTTGTTTGATTATCGTTTATGCTTGTCTTTCTTTTAACATGCAAGCTTAGGTTTTTTAGTGTTTGCTTAGATCTAATGAAACTTAGCTATTAATTATTGATTGTTGGTTTGTTTGATTGTATTGGGTGATTGATTTCGCGTTAGGCTCAAGAAAACTGGTCGACCTCCTATATGGTAACAGGCTTGAAGATCTTGGGAAACGTATTCGGCTGTGTACACTGATGTTATTGGTTGTTTTTAATGCATAAGTGACTATTAAGGAGGCCATGATAGGATACTAAACGTGTCGTCATAAGAAGAGATAGAAGCTTATAGAGTTGGGGAAGGACGTACACGCCCCCACGACTGGTATTAAGGAAAACAACCCTAAATCTAAACAATTATAACAAATCAATTAATCAATTAGAGATAGCTAGGGAGTAGTGAGATCTAAGTAAACACATTTTCTCATCATAAGAAGTTCACCAATTCACTTTTCTTGTTTATTTTATTTTATTTGCATTAGTAGTAATTTTGGGTTAGTTGACTAGCAACTAATTCCGCCCACTCTTCCAATACCTGAGATATTTTATTTGCTTTGATAAAAATATAAAAATATAAAAAGAATCATCCCTCACCTTTAGACCTAGTTTACGTAGCTTTCAATCCAAACGATACTATTCCCCTAGAGAACGATCAATCCCCCGGTACTTGCCACTCACTATACTACATCGGTCAGGTACACTGCCTGGTGGGGATTGCAAGCTTCTCAAGATCCCTTGAGAAGTAAAACCTTTTGCAAGGTTGCAAATCAATGCATCACTGCCATACCCCCTCCTCGCCTACTTAATTAGTGTCTAGTTAAGTGGGATAGGCATAAGTGATCATTAAGAGTTTACTCACCTATATTTATGATCCAACGAGAAAGATAAGATTACGATACTCATCATATAAACCTAGCAATAAAACTAGCAATAAAACAAGTGACAAGCTACTTAACCATAGGACAGGTCTTCTTGTTGTATCTATTATCTATCCGTGTACGTGTTTGCTATTCTCTGATTCGTTCTCATTAATTTTACTTTTATTGTTTAAACATCTTCAACTGTGCTACTCTCTCAGACTAAACCCCCCCTAGCGTTAGATTAGGTTGTAAAACTAACTTAAGACATTAAAATACTGATTATGTTAACTAGATATTACGTTCCACTCTTAGTGATCGACACTGTGCTTACCACTATATACATATTGATCGGATGTACCGATCGTTAAGTGTGTGTGTTAGGATAAGTCGGCTAAATATAAATTTAAAACATGAATAGGCAAAACAACTATACTACAAAGTGACACATTACACGCAACAGTTATCAAAAATCAATTATACTTATAAAAAAAATTAAATGCGCCGTATAGCAAAAGCTAATACGCCGTATCTTCGTTACGTTTCAAAATACAAGATTTTTGATTCAGAGTTAAATGCGCTGTATCGATGAAAATCGATGCTCCGTTTTTATTTAATAATTCGAAAACTGTTTTTTATAAATAAATAAATACGTCGTATCTGTAAAACAGATGCGCCGTATGTCTGTTAGGTATAAAAAGATTTTTGATTAAAAACAGAATACGTCGTATCTGGGGATAGATGCACCGTATTAGAATTATTAAATGCACTGTATATAAAAGTTAAAACGCCATACGCCGCATCTAAATAATAGACGCGCCGTATCGTTTGTATAAGCAGAATACAATGACAGCAGTTAATGCAGAAAAATAAAAGAAAAACTAAAAATTACAAAAACAAAGAAAAACAAACAAAAACAGTAAATATGCAAATTATACAATGAATGCAATCTAACTAATATACAACAAAGTTAGTGGTTAGAATCTAAAATATACAAAAACCTAAAAAGTTAGAAAACCTAATTAAAATACTAACTAGATAAACAGATATTAACAATTCACTCCCCGGCAGCGGCGCCAAAAACTTGATGTGCTGTGTGTCATGTTGTAGTATAGGGGTGATGAACTCAAATAAGTACATTTTATTATCGTCATTTTATCCTATTTATTTAACTTATTTTACTCTAATATGTATCAGAATCGGTGCTTTAATGTTTACTTTAGTGATTCTCAGGTAAAAAACAGGTAAAAGGTGAAACTTGGCGATTTTGGACTAATTACGGAGCAAAATGAGCAAGATGTCAAAAGTCTACTGAAACCCAGAAGATGTGCCGTATCTAACTCAACAGATACGCCGCAATATCATACTTAGATGAATTCGAAGACCATTGCCTGACTTTGAAGAATGCGCCGCATGGAATTCTACCATGCGCCGCATATGAAACTTTGGTCAAAGAAGAAGATCAAGCTCGTTCTACTCCAGATACGCCGCATCACACAATTGACATACGGCGTATCACTATCAAGACTTCACCAGAAACAATCCAAGACAACTGAAGGACATGCGCCGCATAAAGAATCAACTTACGCCGCATCTAATGATGGTGTACGAATATTCCAGAATATAATAAGCTTGGACCCCACGCGAAGTTAAGTCAATGCGCCGCATGTGCTCATTACATGCGCCGCATCGAACCCTCAGACAGAAACTATAAATACCCTACGACCTAGACGAATTTGGTGTGCACCATAACCCTAAGGAGGCGACACACCCCAAACAAAGATCTTAGAGCTGTAAGAAGGTCCTGCATGTATTTAATTCATTAAATAGTTTTGTTTTATTGTAATAGTAAGCTTTAATTCATCAGGATTGATGGCCGGTAGTTTGTGAGTACGCAAAATCAAATGCCCGCCTTAAAATTGCTTTCCCATCAATTAAAGTATATATGTTTGATGTCTTTGGTGAACTTATATTAGTGCATTGATTACCTCTGTGTCTAGCTGAGCACTGCTTGGGCTGCCATACCCCTTCCTCGCCTATTTAATCCGATGTCTTTGGATAAGTAGGATATTCATAATTAATCATTAAGGGTTTACTCGCCGATATAATGAAACCAACGAGTACGGGCTTAATTATATACACTTCATATAAAACTAGCAATAAAACAAGTGACAAGCTGCTTAATTATCAGGACATGTCTTCTTATTTTCTCTATTATCTATCTGTGTACGTGTATGCTATTCGCTGATTTGTTCTCATTAGTATTTACTGTTTAATTAAAATAACCAAACTGTGCCAGTCTCTCAGGCTGAACCCCTTTCGTTAGATTAGACTGTAAAGCTAACTTAGATATTAAAATACTGATTAGGATAACTAGATAATAAGTTCCACTCTTAGTGATCGACACTCTGCTTACCATTATATACAAACTGACCGGGTACACTGCTCGTTAAGTGTGTGTGTTATTGATAAGTCGGCTAAATATAAATGTAAAACTTGAATAGGCATTAACACTGCTAAACCGCAATGACACATCACGCGCATCAAGGGGTTTATGCCTATTCAAGTTTTAATTTTATATTTTGCCGACTTATCCTATAACACACATACTAACGGGCAGTGTACCCGATCAAGATGTAGAAAGTGGTACGTAGAGTGTCGATCACTAAGAGTGGAACGTAATATCTAGTTAACCTAATCAGTATTTTAATATTCTAAGTTAGTTTTACAACCTAATCTAACGCAAGGGGGTTTAGTCCGAGAGACTAGCACAGTTTTGGTAGATTTAACAGAAAAGTAAAACTAATGAGAACGAATCAGAGAATAGCAAACACGTACATGGATAGATAATAGATAGAAGGCATGTCCTATAGTTAAGTAGCTTGTCACTTGTTTTATTGCTAGTTTTATATGATGAGTATCGTAATCTTATCACTGGTACAAAAAGTTGTATTGGTCACGCCAAAAATGTGTGACGATATGCATATAGTCACACACGTTTTTTTCGTTGTGTGTCACCAAAGGTCCCGCCACCGTAGGTGGCATATGGTCACATTATTGAGTTCGTGGCCTTTTCCATCTAAAAAGAGTGACCAAAACCCCAAATATGTGTGACAAATTAGGAACAAGTTTTGTAGGATTAGTCAGTATCAGTGACCGTAGACACCTTATAGTCACACGAATGTTTTTTGAGAGTAACTATTGTTCGTCCTTTGGCCACATAAATATATAATATATGTGACATTTGAGATGATTCTTTCTAGTAAATGTGTATTTTGTGTGACTATTTCCCGTTCTGTGGCCACATGAATATACAATAAATGTGACGTTTGTGATGATTTAGTTACAAAATGGGTGTTGCTTTTCTGGAGTTAGTCACATACAGTTTAAAACAAAGTGGCCAAAAGTGTTAATAAGTGTGACCATATGCTCATCAAATGGCCACATGAATTTATGTTTGTGTGGCCTTTTGTAATATTTAGTCACACAACGCATGTTTGTTTTGGTTATTTAGTCACATACAATTAAGCAAACAGTGGCCAAAAGCGTTAATAAGTGTGACCATATGCTGTTTAAAGTGAAGAAATTTGTATTTTGTGTGACAATTGATCATCCAATGGCCACATGAAGTTTATGTTTGTGTAGCCTTTTGTAATATTTAGTCACACAAATCATGTTTATTTTGGGTATTTAGTCACATACAATTAAGCAAACAGTGGCCAAAAGGGTTAATAAGTGTGACCATATGTTGTTTAAAGTGAAGAAATTTGTATTTTGTGTGACTATTGATCATCCAATGGCCACATTAATTTTATGTTTGTGTGGCCTTTTGTAATATTTAGTCACACAAACCATGTTTGTTTTGGGTATTTAGTCACATACAATTAAGCAAACAGTGGCCAAAAGTGTTAATAAGTGTGACCATATGATGTTTAAAGTGCAGACATGTGTGTTTTGTGTGACTAATGTTCATTCAATGGTCACATGAATTTTTAGTTTGTGTGGCATTTTGTAATATTTAGTCACACATCGAATTAAACAAAGAGTGACCAATAATGTTAGTACTGCTAGTACTACGTTAGTACTGCTGGAGCAGAGTTACTACTGCTAGTATAGACCAATAATGTTAGTACTGGTAGTACTACGTTAGTACTGCTGGAGCAGAGTTACTACTGCTAGTATATATATAAAACAGAATGTATATAAATGAAGAAAATATATATACAATTGTATTTCAAATTGAATAAAACTCGAATGTATATAAATGAACCAAATATATATACAATTGTAATGTCGTATATAATCAAATTCTCAACTACCATAAGTTAAAACCTGTTGACTCTTCGCTACCTTAGCTGGCTTTTGCAAGGTTTCACTAGACCAAATGTTTTCACTTTGTTGGTACTAATTTTAGTCCAGGATTTTTTTCTGACATCTCGTTGGACAGTTGCTTGACCAGTAGATCTTTTTTTTGCCGCTCGCGTCTCTCATTATCAAATTGAGTTTGATGTAACTCAAGTCTTTCATCAGTTTCTTTTCTGCTTCGAGGAAGATTAAAATACCTCTTATATGTAACTCCACTTCCCACTCCTCTTGCATAACCTCCATTTTCCTTACCAAACACAACTGTCATGGCATTAGTGCCATCATCAACATTCAAGGTTCCTTACTTGATCTTTTCATCAGCTTCTTTCTACAAAAAAGAATATGGGAAATGTTGGTATTAAAAGTTAGTACGGCTAGTACACAGTTAATGTTGCTGGTATATAAGCATGATAATAGAATTTGCTGTCAAATTTACAAGTTTATCTGCCAATGATCTAATCTCAGCATCTGGAGATTCTCCGTCTTTGTTTTCCCTTCCTTTGATCCACAATACACTACGCCATTAGTGTTACCTGTGAATAATAATCGTCCATTTCTTCCTCTATCTGCTGACGTAACTCATCCTATAAACAGATGTTACGAACTGTAAGAAACCAAGACACTAATAATGTTGCATAACATAAGATCCGCCAACCATGAAACAGTAAAAATATACATGGGTTGGCTTTGGTGACTGAGATGGAGCATACCCACGCCTCAATTTAATTCCAGTCCCTCGAAAATGAACTGTGCCAGAAAATCCAAATGAGGGAATTTTTAGCCAGGCATCCCATGTATCATCCTCACCTGTGAAAATAGCATGTAGCCCCTGCAAGAAACAAGTAACATGATTAATGCTAACATAAAAGACGACAAAATTAGATGTCCCAAATATAAGTTTAGCATCTGTTGACATAAATAATACATAAAAACATTATTTATATTTTTCGATATCTCTACGTTTTGACAATCACAAAATTTAAAATCATTAAACGTAAGATTACTAAGTAAACAAGTATTAAGCTAGTTTATATCATTATATCCAACTTAATCACTTAAGGTATGAATAAACAAGTGCTTAATACATCTCATGATCAAAGGGGTATTTAATTAATTACTACAAAGTTTATTTAATAATATAAACATATTATATATTTTTGAAAAACAATTTTGGTAATAAAGAAAAATGTTTTAATCATACTAAATATATGAATTCAAATTTTTAACCAAAATCAGTTAGTTTTTCACCAAATAAACTTTCCCCACTAAAGACAAGAAAATCTGGCCGTTACAGCTGGGCGGCCCCCTTAATTATAAGGGGCGGTCCCCTTAATTTTAAGGGGACCGGCCATGAATTAAGGGGACCGGCCACGCTCCTGTGTCAGATTTTGTCAGAATTTTTCCCTATAAATACCACCTTAAATCTGGTATTTTTCCTCACCTTTTGCACGAAAATTTCAGATCTCAAATCTCTCTAAACATCCTCCAAAACCCTTTGATCATTAGATTACTAATCCTTGTTTCAAGTGATTCAATCCCTTCACATCCATCCTCATTCAAAGTGCAAAAGAAGAATACTCCTTCAACAAACAAAGCTCAAGAAGTATTGTAGTGTAGTTGTGTATATTGTGTACATTATTTGTATAGTTGTGTTGTGCTTGTAATAAGTAGTGTAGAGAGAAGTAGAAGTTGTGTAGGGAGAAGAAGAAGTAGTGTAGTGGTGTGAAGTTGTGACGAAGTCGTGGTGTGCTCAAGTTGTGAAGAAGTTGTGTTGTGTTGTGAGATTGGTTCTAGCTAGAATTAGAACCCGACATCTAGCTTTGTGTCGTTAAGCCGGTGTAAGCGAAAGTTGTGTAAGGTTTCTCCGCCACAAGGGAGTTTGTTGACATAGTGAAGAAAACTCTCGAGTAGGTGACTCGGGGAGTGGAGTAGGAACAAGGAAGGTGTCCTTGTAGCCGAACCACTATAAATCCTTGTGTTGTGGTTTGATCTTTCTAACTCTTCTCATTCATTACTTATTTACTTATACTATAGTAGCTTAGTTAGTTAGTAATATATATTTGTTCATATAGTGCAAGTCTTGAATTCACATAAACTAGAATCGAAGTTTTTAAAACAAACTTGTTTTCATAAATTTTAAAACGGACGTAAAACTATTCAACCCCCCCTTCTAGTTTTCCACAATTGGTATCAAGAGCCACGTCAAACAAGATTTTTAAAATATATTGTATTTTAAAACTTGAATCGATCTATGGAATCGGAAAAATATTTAGAAGGGCAATCTATGCAAAGACCACCACTATTTGAAAGTGATGGATTTTTATATTGGAAAAATCGATTCGAAACTTATGTGAAATCAAAGGATCTAGATCTTTGGCATGTTATTACTAATGGTGATTTTCTTCCTTTACAATATAATTCGGAAACTAAAAAGGATGAACTTGTTTCTTATGAAAAACAAAGCGATGATTTGAAAAAGAAACTTTCTAAAAATAATGAGGCTAAAATGGTTATTTATAATGCGTTACCACGCAAAGAATATGAAAGAATTTTTATGTGTAATACCGCAAAAGAAATTTGGAATTCTTTGTTAATCACTCACCAAGGTAATAGTCAAGTCAAAGATAATAAAATAGATCTTCTTGTACAACAATATAAACAATTCACGATTCCGGAAGAGGAATCGATAGATAATGCTTTTGCTAGATTTAACACAATCATCACAAGTTTAAAAGCACTTGATGAGAATTTTTCTAGCAAGAATTTTGTAAGGAAATTTCTTAGGGCTCTCCATCCGAAGTGGCGTGCTAAGGTGACGACTATTGAAGAATCAAAGAATCTATCAACCCTACCACTTGATGAGCTAATTGGAAACTTGAAAGTGCATGAAGTGATAATAAAGAAAGATTTCGAAATGGTTAAAGGAAAAAGAGGGCAAAGCAAGTCAATCGCATTGAAGGCTAAGAAGGACTCAAGTGATGAAGAACACTCAACATCCGAAAGTGATGATGAAGAATACGCTATGGCCGTTAGAGACTTCAAGAAATTCTTTAAAAGACGAGGAAGATACGTTAGACAACCATTTGAAGAAAGAAAGGCATCGCATAAAATCAAGGACGACAAGAACGGGAAAAGCGAAAGGAAGTGCTTCAAATGTGGGGATCCAAACCATCTCATTGGCGAATGTCCAAAATTGTCAAGAAGTCAAAATCATAAAGCATTCGTAGGAGGAGCTTGGAGCGATAGTGAGAATGATGAGAAAGAGACAACAAGAGAAGAGAAGTGTCTCATGGCTAAGGCATCCGATGAGGTAAGTTTCGAAACCGAGTACTATAGTGATGAAAATTTATCCTTAGACGAAAAATACTTAGATAGCGAATATAGGATATTATGCAAAGTAGGACAAAAAGTAATGGTTAAAAACAAACTACTAAAACAAACTAATAACCAACTAAAAGATGAAATAATTGAGTTAAAAGCTAAACTAAATAATCTAGAAAAAGGCAAAGAAAATTTAAGTGATTGTAAAAATTGTCTAGTTATTGAAGAGGAAAATAAACAACTCAAGGAAGAAGTTAGTAAACTAGAGAAATTTGAAAATAGTAGTAAATCACTTAGAAAACTAATTAGTGCTCAAAGATCATCAAAAGACAAAACCGGACTAGGATATAATACAAATGAAGCATCAACTAGTAAAACGAAAAGTGTAAAATTTGGAAGTGAAACTAGTGAACCTAAACCATTAGAATCAAAACCAAAATACATACGTTTGAAAGATAGATTAGTACCCATCGCTAGTGATGAGGAAGTTAAAAGTTTTCGTAAATCATCTTTAAAACCCGATGCCGAACCTTTTAAACCAATATGAGATCCAAAACTCCGCCACCTAGAAAACAAGTAAGTTCCTATCCTAGGTCCAAAACTCCTCAAACTAGAGCAAACCAAAATAGGCGAAACTTTAACAATAATCAACAAATGTGGAACTTCAATCCGTGGGGAATGTTTCCACCGTATATGCACCCAAGTCAAATACAAAACATGTTCGGATCAAACAACTTTGGTCAAATGAGACAATGGGGACCAACGTAGA
>LBNU01033184.1:61791-72877 GCA_014162995.1 Artemisia annua
CTTCTACCAGGTACATAGATTCCCATAGAGATAGAAGGATCCACTGAAGTAGTAGCATCAGCAACACTGTCAGAAGCAACGGAAGTTGTAGCATCAGAAGGAACTGAGATACCTACATTATACAGCTTATCCATTGCTTCCCTAGCCTGCTTAGCCTTAGCAGCATCTTGTTCTGCCTTTCTTGTCAACATTTCTCTATAGTGGAAAAGAAAAGATCTTTTAGGAGCAGCAGATACATGAGAAGAAACAGCAACAGTACTGTCCTTCATAGGACTGGATGGAAGAGGATCAGCAGGATCAGAAGAAACGTCAGGAGGAACAATCACCAAAGAAACATTAGTGGAAACAGGTATTGCTGAGGATTGACTAGCCAAGCCCTCATCAGGAGAAATGAAAGACTTATCCTGTATGTCAATATATGGTGAAGGTTCAGTAGATTGAACATCTATATGTATACCTTCAGTAGATTCAACCACACCCTTAGCAGTTTTGGATCTCTTTGCAGCACGAGTATCCAGAACATCAGCAGTCCTCTTAATTGGTTTAATATGTCTCATTACCACATTGTAAAGCCTTACCAACTCTGAGTCAGACAAATTTCTAACTTGCTTCCTTGTCAACCCAGATTGATAAATGGATGTACTCTGCATGTAGACTACTTCCCTCATGTATTTCCTTTCTTCAGCTGCAGTCTTTGGTTTTTCTCTCTTCTCCTTTTGCTTTTGTGCTGCAATAGCTTTCCTCTTCTCAGCTGCAGCCTTTTTCTTTTGTTCTCCAAGTGCCACCATTTGAGCAGGAAAATTATCACTGTCAAAATCAACTCCTAGTATACTCTTAGCAAGGGTGGAATTTGATGCAGCCTGCATAGCATAAGTATCCCACTACTCATCAGTAAAATGAATAGATTGAGCATCCAATTCTCTCTGTCTTGCAGGAGGTAGATTTGAAGTGAACTGCTCTGACAGCTTCTCTTGAAGAGCTTTGCTTTTCATCATATCTGCATACTCTTTAAGCATTCTTGCTTGCTCACTGATATCAGTAGCATTCATGGATTCAATATCAATCACTTCATCAGCTAGAGTAGCCTTGCCCTTGTCAGAAAGATTCTTAGTTGAAAGACTTGGAGATGGATCAGTAGGTAGATCATTATGAGAAAGATCCACAAAAGATATCTCCTCAGCAGATGCAACAGGAGAAACAGGTGAAGTAGAATCTTTCTCAGCAGGAATAGCACCAGCAGAATCAGATTCCAAAACATAAGTTCTTCCAGCAACAAATACCACTGAAGGTCCTGCTGAAGATGTAGGAACTTGGGCAGCAGCAACTTGGGCAGCAGGAACAGTCATCATTTCCTCATCAGCAGGAACTTGGGCAGCAGCAACTTTAGATGCCTCAGCTAGATACAATCTTCTTCTCTTTCTGCTGAACTGAATAGTTGTCCTCTGTGATCTTGCTTTGGGAGAAGAAGCAGCAGCCTGTTGAGCCACATCAGCTAGAACCTCAAGAGGGTCCAATGTTGATTCCTCTAGTTCTTCATCTGAATCAATCACAAATCTTCTCTTTCTCTTCTCCCCAAGCTCTGCTTCCAAACCCTGAACTTTGAGTTTCAGACTTTCTATCTCAGCCCCCATTGATGATATAGTATCATTGAGTTCCTTTCTCAAGTCAGCAACTTCCTTGTTAGTCCTGTTAAGAATTTCACAAACAGTTGTGAGAGTAATGGGGTCCTCAGCTCCACCAACAGATTGCTCAGTGGTATTGGGAGCTTCATTGGGCCTTTCAGGAGAAAGTGGCTCAAAGATAGGAAGTTCATCAAAAATATTTCTATCAGGACTTGGTGTGGACAGTCTAGTAATCTCTGGTTCATGAGGTAAAGGCATTTGAATACCAGAAGACTGTAAAGTCTCTCCAACCTCAGGAACTTGCTCATCAGGAACAATAGAGATAGGTGGTGATGGTGGTCTAGGTAAATTGGATGGTGATGGTTGGTCAGTAGATGCCTCAGCAGTATTGGAAGGACCCTCATCAGTGGCAACTAATGGAGTACCATCAGCAGCTAGACCAGCAGATAATGAAATACCACCATCAGCAGGTGGTGGAGAGGGTGGAGCTTCAGCAGCAAGACCCTCACCAGCTTCATTGTTACCTTGTGGCAACATTGCTGGTAAAAGAGGATGACAGGGTCCTACACTATTGGTTTTCATTGAGGCAAATACCTTCTTGGTAAGAGCATTAATAGGATTATGTGTTCTATCTACAGTTGTAATATTTAGTATTATTTGTAGAAACCTAGGGTACATTAAAAACTTATGTGTTTTTCTATCAATATTTTCCAGCAAATTCTCAAAAATAAATTTAGAAAAATTATAAGTTAACCCTTTAGAAAGACAAACAATACCACAACCCAATTGGGTAGAGAACTGATCCCATCCTCCTACTTTGTTGCTGATACACTGAAGTAGGGTGTGCACCAAGAACTTCCATACACAGCAGAATTGATTCTTGAGCCATTTGTCTGTTGCAGTCTCCTGATAGCCTGCAGCCCTTAGCCCTTCAAGAATCACTGTGACATTTGAATGAAAAACACCATCTTCATCATCTAATTGTAACCTCGTCCTTATCAAAGACTCTGTCACCACATACTCTGTTCCATCAATGGTTGCTACAATCTCTGTATCTGACCTTTTCCTTGCAGTTGCCCAAAATTGTCGCACCAAAGATTCATAAATTACATTTGGACTGTGTGTTAGAGCAAAATGAATCTTTGAACGCTTCAAGAACTCAACCATAGGATCATATTCTTCATGTCCTTTAGCCTTTCCCAAGAAGGCAACCTTGTTATGATCTGGTTTGAATTTTAGAGAAGCCATGGAAGATTGTGAGTGAATTGGGTTTGAATTTATTGAAGGAGAATGAGTTCAAATTTGATTGAGAGGGAATCAGTTGGTTTGGGCGAAGATATGATAGTTAGGGTATTTATATAAGTCACACGATTATCGGTCAAAATAATAGCAACAAATCGTTGACCAAATCCACCGTGTAAATTAAATTTTAAAACTTCGAACCTTTACCCTTCAGCAGAATCCATGGTCAATCTGCTGATCATCTAAGTCAATCAGCAGAAACAATTGGTAAAATATCTTCTGTAAATATCGAACGTTTACTATGCCACCCGTTACGCATTTATTACCCATTACTTTGACTCTGCTTATAAAATCTACCCCAAATCTCAATCTAAATCATTCACTTTTTCCCAAATCAGGATTGAAACCCTAATTTTCCAATTAACCCTCAATCTCCAAGCAATACAATGGCATCCAAACCCGAAATCATAGATCTCACATCATCATCATCATCATCATCATCTAGTGATGGCTGGAATGCATATTTTCCACCCATTCCTCACCATAAACCACATCCAGTTACCACTAACCAAGGAACCAAACGAAAGCTTGAAAGGGGGAAACCAAGTCAAACCCCCGTTCCTGCTGACTCCAATTCCTCTGACGATTCAAACCCTTGGATAGGTTATCCTGCTTCAGATAGAGACCTAGTCTCTCCATTTCTCTTTACTTCGGATGAGGAATCTTCCGAGGATGAATATGAAGATCCCTCCTTTCTTCCTCCTTCCACACCTGAAAGACCATCTACAAGGTCTAGGGAGACTAACCCTCCACTTCCAAAATCAAGAGAGGTGGTTCTTGGTCTTCCTTCTCAAGAAGGCAAGGGAGATGACAAAGGGAACTGAGAGATGGAGCAGTTGTAAATGTGATGCTGCCAGGGACCAAACTTATGTGTTCTTGAGCATCATCATCACGTTTTCATCAATCCATCCTCTTTCATTTTCATCTTCAGCATCTTCATCGTCCTGGACATGCATATCTACCACTTTTGGCTCTGATGATGTACTAGATAGACTTTGTGTAGTTGAACATGTAATAGAATAAGCTTCACTTAAGGAATTGTTTGTAATCTGTAACTCTTCTTATGAATGAATGAATCACTTTTTGAGTTAATCTCTGTGTTGCACATGTCATATTTTACTTCAGTAGAAACAATGTTACACACATGTATTCCACTTCAGTAGTAACCTCGAGTAGCAATTGTAACACCTTCAGCAGGAACAATGAGAAACTCTTATATCCTGTTTCAGCATTTACATTTACTTATTCAGCAGCAACACTCAGCAGCTCACAATTCATAATTCAAGTAGCCAAATATAACCAACTACACACAACTGCATTCTGCAAAATAGACATAAAGTAGCAAACCAAACATACAAACTAACATGCTTTTACACACATTAGATGGTTAGTATTAGAAATCTAAAAATTATACAATTTTACAACAACAATCAATCCTCCCCTGAGGCATATGCCTCCCCTGAGGCTTATGCCTCCCCTCAAACTGTGCATTTAAGGGTTAAGCATCCCAATGTGGACAACTAAGTGTTGAAACCTAGGTCCATCAAAAGCTTTTGTCAGTAAATCTGCCACATTTTTATCTGTGTGAATTTTAACCACATTGATCAAATGTTTTTCAAATGCATCTCTTATGAAGTGGTGTCTTATCTCAATATGCTTTGTTCTGTTGTGAAAAACTGGATTTTTAACAATGCAAATGGTACTTTGATTATCAATAAAGATTGTGGTGTTCATGAAATTAAACCCATAATCTAGCAACTGATTTTGTATCCAAAGTACCTGCCCACAACAATTGGCAGCAGCAACATACTCTGCTTCAGTAGATGATGTAACCATCAGTGGAATTCACACTCAGCAGAATTCCCAACATATACATATGTTTCTCTAAAGTTAGGTCATCGAAAGCTCTCAAAGTGCATTGCTAGTTGGCGATCTAACTTTTCTAGCCGTGGAGTCGTTTTTTTATTCAAGGGATGTCAGTTTAAGTTCGTCGTGTCAAATTATTAGAGCCTTCGGTATCATGCCCTCGAGTTATGGTTTAACCTCGCATCACGTTAGCGCTACATCAGTTTTAACATTTCAATCTTAACTCACAAAAAACACCCTTTATCATAACTCAATCATAAAACCATATTTTGGGCCCCACCTTTAAAAACTTACAATTTACAAATTAACCCCTTAACAATTTCATTCATTCAACAACCTGATATTTTATTAATAAACTTAAAAATTACAATACAAAATTAAAAAATGTTACAAATTAAAATAACTACCACATAAAAAAACTAAACAAAAATGTTATTAACTTAAAAAAAATAATAATAAATAAAAAAAATGCTACTAAAACACAGGGTCTAAAATGTAAACACCACAATACCACAGGGGCTAAACTGCAAATTTTAGTTATATATCATCTTTCCCATTTGTTTCTTGCTGTATACACACTAAACACAAACACACCGTGAAAACACACACAAGAAAACACACACTGCAAAATTACAAAAACACAACAAATTTCAATCATGGGTGGTGGTTTTGTAATTCGTTTTTTTGTTTGATTCCACCTTAATACAGAGTTGCCAAGGCAACACCATAACGCAAACGCAACGCACGTTGTCATAACTCAACCTTAATGCCATAACGCAACCCTCCACGTAGGCCATANGTAGACCCATGAAGAAAGTAAGTTCCCCCATGGCACTCATCTGAAATTCACCCTTCATTAAGTCTTCAAATTCCCTGCACCAAGCTTCTTTGGTGGATCCAAAGATAATGTCATCCACATAAACTTGCACAAGTATAATATCCCTTGAATCCTTCTTTAGAAAGAGTGTTTTGTCAATGGCACCTCTCCTGTAGCCATGCTTCAGTAGAAACTTTCAGAGCCTAGCATACCATGCTCTTGGTTCCTGATGTAAGCCATAAAGAGCTTTGACCACCTTATAAACATATTCAAGGTGATCTGGATCTTCAAAGCCTTTGGGTTGAGTGACATAAACTTCTTCTTCAATCTCACCATACAAGAATGCACCTTTGACATCCATCTGATATACAGTAAATCCTTTGTAAGATGTATAGGCCAAGAAAATTCTTATGGCCTCAACTCTAGCAATAGGTGCAAAAACTTCATCATAATCTATTCCCTCTTCTTGCCTGAACCCCTGAGCCACCAATCTTGCCTTGTTTTTGACAACTATACCTCTTGCATCTCTTTTGTTCTTCATGATCCATTTTGTCCCAATAGCATACTTCCCATCTGGTAAAGGAACCAATATCCAAACCTGCTGATGCTTGAATTGTTGCATTTCCTCTTGCATTGCCTCAAGCCAACTATTATCTGCAAGGGCTTGTGGAACACTGGTTGGTTCCATTTGGGAGAGAAAACAAGCAACCATACAATGTTGAAAGTCTGTATGATTGTCTCTCTGCTGCTGGGATACATAAGACATAAAAGCAACTTCTCCATACTTTGTCTTCTTCACAGTGCTTCTAGTATGAACAGGATCTTTAGGATCACCTATTATATTCTCCATTGGATGATTAGTGTGAATCCTTTTTGTTGCATTGGGGTTGACATCAATGGTTTTGTCAAGATTGGTCACATGGGATTCATAGTCAGTATCATAGGAAGAGGAAGTGAAGATGCCAGCTTTGGGTTGGTGATTACCAAGATCTGAAGGACTTGGAAATCGTGTATAAGGTTCACCAAAGTCTGTTGACACACGAGTAGAAATAGGAGTAGAAACTGGGTGAGCATCAGCAGTAATGAGGTTATCAGTAGAAACAGGAGAACTGTCAGCAGAACTGTCAGCAGAATCCTGATTTCCACTGATTGCTTGTGCTGATTGTCTCAGAAGTGCTTCAGCATCATTTGTAATCTTTGCACCAAGTATCTCAGCTTCTTGAGTAGCAGCATGTTCTTGTGTCATGAGCTTAGCAAGATCCTCTGCATAGTATGACTCATCTTCATCTTTCTTAGAAGTAGCTTTTGCACTGCTTCCTACAAAATGGTTAGGAGGAATGGAAGGTACAACAATAGTTAGTTCATCAAATTCAGACTCATCCTCTGAGTCTTCATCCTGTACACCTGCATTGTTAGATGGAGCATCTCTTGTACCTGCAGATTGATTAGCAACAAATCTAGTATACCCCAAAGAATCAGTTAAGTAATCCAGGTCAAAGTACCAAGCATGACCATGACCTTGTACATTAGGTTTGTCTTCTAGGTATCTTAGATTAAGAGTCTCCTCTATCCTTTTAGCATTCAAGTTATATACCCTATAAGCCTTACTATGAGCTGAATATCCCACAATGTATCCCTCATCAGCTTTGCCATCAAATTTCCCAAGTGGGTCACTGGTGTTCAAAATGGTCACATGACAACCAAAAGGTCTTAGGTAATGAACAGAAGGAACTTTCCCTGTTAGAAGTTCATAAGGTGTTTTTGTGTGAGGTCTGGTGATAGATACCCTGTTTAGAACATAGCAAGCAGTGCTTACTGCTTCAGTCCAAAACATTGTGGGTAACTTAGAGTCTGCAAGCATGGATCTTGCTGCCTCTATTAAGGTTCTATTCTTCCTCTCAGCAACCCCATTTTGTTGTGGGGTCCTGGGATTGCTATAGTCCCTTTTTATCCCCTTAGAATTACAAAAATCTATTAACACCACATTTTTGAACTCAGTTCCATTATCACACCTTATACCTTTAACCTTTTTATTAAGCTGGTTTTCAACTAGGGTAATAAAATCTTTTAAAATTGGAGATGTTTCATCTTTAGTTTTCAAAAAGAATACCCAGCAAAACCTGCTATAATCATCAGTGATTACTAAACAGAAATACTTATGATCAATACTTCTCACTTGAGTTGGACCAAAGAGGTCCATATGTAGCAACTGAAGTGGATCTGTGATATTGCTCACTGCTGTAATGGCTTTGTAAGAGGCTCTGTGTTGTTTTCCTTTGTTGCAGGCAACACAATTGTGTTCATTGGTGAAGACCTTGGAAGGAAGCCCTTGAACAAGACCAAGTTTAGACAGCTTGTTGATGGTCTTGAAGTTCACATGAGCCATCCTTCTATGCCATTTGGTAGATTCATCCAAGGAAGCTTTAGCCACCAAACATGTTAGATCACTGTCAGGTTGTACCTCATTTAAGTTGAATGTGTACAAATTATTGCTTCTGGGAACCCTCAGCAGAATTGGTGTATCTGCTGGAAGTTGGAAGTCTTTGTTGAGTACCAGACATTCATCTTCTGAGAAGAAAACTTTGTTCTTTTTATCACAAATTTGTGACACTGAGAACAAATTGAAGTGCTGCAGTTCCTTCACATAAAGTACATTTTCAAAATCCAGCATGGGTGTTCTGATAGTTCCTTTTCCTGTGATTCTACCATTTCCTCCACCAAAGGTCACATTTCCTCCACTTGCAATGGGTATAAAGTTAATCATCTTTTCTCTGTTTCCTGACATGCTCCTTGAACAACCACTATCTACTATGCCAACTTCTTTACTTAGTAATGGATGATCCTACAATAAAAAAAAAAAAATATACAAAATATAAGTACACTTTGGAGACTCAAGTCATTACTGACTTGAGCCTGCCTTGTGGATCATAAGAAGTAGGCCATGTAGATGTATAAGATCCACCATTGTTCTTGGATCTTCTTTGATAATTAGATCCCCAGTTAGTCCAAGAACAACCTGCTGAGGGCTTAACAGCAGTATCCCATGGTCCCCCCAACCCATATACATAGGTTGATAATAACTAGGCCAATAACCATTCTTATAATAAGACGAAACAGATCGAGTGAATGGTCTTGCAACATGTCTTTTCCTATATGATGAAAAAGTTCTATCAGCAGAAACTGAAGCATCAGCAGATGCTGATTTATCAGCAGTATTGTATCTGCTGGTAGATTGAGTTGCTTGTGGAATATAAGCAGGTATGTCATCAACACGTTTCCACATTTGTCTAGTTGTCTTAGCACAATCACCCATTCTTTGCTCATGAAACTTACAATCCTTAATTAAATGAGATTTGCTTCCACACACAAAACATTTCTTCTTTCTAGAAGATTTATCAACAAAAGAAGTTCTATTGAAAGCATTCAAACCACAAACATTAACAGAATTGTTTTTGACAGAATTAACATTATTGTTTTGCAAAGAATTAAATAACAAGTCTTCAGTAGAAACTGTCTTTGAATGAGATTCATCAGCAGCAACTCCTAGAGGCTTGTTTGAGGACTTGGGTGAAGGCTTGAAAGAGGTCTTGGGAAGGTCTGACTTATCACTTGAATCACAGCTTTCATAGGCAGTAGACCCTTTGTCAGAAGACTTGTCACTGCAAGAGACAGAGTCAGCATTATTAGTAACAGGGTCAGATAAGTCACTTGACTTTTTGCCATATAAATGATGTGATCCATCAAAGTCAACTGTAATTGATAGGTCAATGGGCATATGTTCACCTCTAATGGGACCAGGGACAGCATGTAAGGTGCCTTCTTTAACATAGTTTGCTAATCCTGCTGGTGTAGTTTTTCTACTGTCATCCCTAGCTTCTAATCCTACATATTTCTTAAAACCTAATCCTATACTAGAATTTACAGTTTGAGTACCATACAAACTTCTAGCTAAATTATCACCTGATATTAACCACTTCTTATGTGTAGCTATTTCAGTATCTAGCTTCTCTTGAAGAACTTGTTTATCAGATTCTAAATTAGCTTTTAACTTCTTAGTATAGATTAACTCATCTTGAGCACATTTTAATTCCTGTTTTAACCCTTTTATTTCCTCCTCATAAGCAACTTGATTCTTCTGAAACCAAATCTTTTGTTTTTCTACTATTTTTAGACCATGTTTATATGACTCAAGGTCTTTATAACACTCATTATATTTAGGTTTCAATTCATCATATTGTTCTTTAAGTTCATTTTATCTTACACTACAACCAAACACATAGTTATGTGCCTGAGAAATGCCCATAAGAGCAAATTGATCATGAGAATCCTCTGAAGTACAGCTTGCCAGCAGTCCACTCTGATCACTATCACCATCACTTCTCTCATGAGCCTTCCAGTCAACATGATCATCCAAAGTGATCAAGGCTGTGAGATATCCAGTTTTGGCAGTATCAACTTCCCCTTGTTTCTGCTGATAGGTAGAATACCTAACCTCATCAGTAGATTTCCTATCCTTGCATTCTCTAGAGAAGTGACCCATTTGACCACAAGTGTAGCACTTGATCTTCCTTCTGTCAAACCTAGCTGAATCCCTGCCATTGAAACCAAACTTCCTCCCAGCCTTTTTCTCAAATCTCTTGATGCTTAATGAAAGCATAGCCACCTGCCACTTTAAGTTCATCTCTTCCATATCCAATGGAGCCACCTGTTCAAAGTCCTCATAGGAGAGTTGCTGCTGAGATTCACAATCAGCAACAAAGGAGTGAAGTACATCTTCCAACACACTACCAGAAGAATGTGATTTGGTTGGTGTGTATGAAGATGATGCAGATGAAATTGGACTTGAACTAGGAGGCATTATACTGGATGTAGAACCAACAAAAGCTGAGTAATTTGGAGTAATTGAATGAATAGGACTTTTGACATCTGGTTCAAGAGTTTTGAGCTTGTTGTATAAATCATCAAAACTCATCATATCCAATCCACCCTTGGATTTGAGTGCAATACTTACTTGAAGCCATGATAGAGGCAAGGATCTTAAGAATTTAGCATTGCAATCTTCATTGTCTGGCCTTGCCTTCAGCTGATTCAATTGACTCAGAAGCTTGTGAAATTTGTCATAACCCTTGTGNCTTGAACTAGGAGGCATTATATTGGATGTAGAACCAACAAAAGCTGAGTAATTTGGAGTAGTTGAACGAATAGGACTTTTGACATCTGGTTCAAGAGTTTTGAGCTTGTTGTATAAATCATCAAAACTCATCATATCCAATCCACCATTGGCTTTGAGTGCAATACTTACTTGAAGCCATGATGGAGGCAAGGATCTTAAGAATTTAGCATTGCAATCTTCATTGTCTGTCCTTGCCTTCAGCTGCTTCAATTGACTCAGAATCTTGTGAAATTTGTCATAACTCTTGTGGATACCTTCTTCCTTAGTGATCTGAAACTCTTGAAACTGCTGCTTCAGCATTGACTT
>LBNU01033184.1:74610-148251 GCA_014162995.1 Artemisia annua
TTTTAAGGTAGTATTTCATGCATAGGTTGCTATCGGTGAGCTCATGATAGGATCCCAACACATAGTTGTAGGAGGAGATAAGAGCTCATAGAATTGGGGAGATATGTATGCCACTCCATGAATTGTTAGGAATACACCCGTCATCCACGCAAGTAATACATACACCAATTAACCGGTAAAAGATAGTTAGGGAGTAAGGAAGTCTAAGTAAACACATTTGTCTCCATATAAGTTTTCACAACCACAATAGTTTAGTTATTTTATTTTTCTTGCAATTGTAGTTTTTGGGTTAGTTGACTAGCAACTAATTCCGCCCACTCCTCCAATACCCGAGATTTTACTTGCTTTCATAAAAATATAAAAATACAAAAATAATCTTCCTTCACCTTTAGACCTTGTAGAGTAGGTTTTCTATCCTAACGAACACTATTCCCTGTGAGAGAACGATCAATCCCCCGTACTTACCACTACACTATACTACACCGACCAGGTACACTGCCTGGTGGAATTGCAAGCTTCTCAAGATCCCTTGAGAGGTAAAACCTGTTGCGTGGTCGCAATCCCACGTCATCAATGAGACTTTTAAGGGGAGATGCATCTATTTTCATAGGTGCATCTAAACTGTGTGGTTGTGGTTTCTTATTATCCTTCTCATTTTAATTTATCTTTTCATTTGATCCTAACTCATCACTCTTTTGGGGCAATTCCATATATACCCAAAAAGAGTATTGTTTCCACTACCCATTTGAAACACTCTCTTGTTTTGAGAACACAAAACAAGGTATAACATCGACCAAAACACCGCTTGCCAAATTGATTTTTGTTTCAAGTTGAGACTATTATTATCATTATGACTAATAATATTTTGAATAGACCCAATATTGAAAGTTCCCATATTCCACCACTTAAAAACTTATTCCAACCCTCAACAACCTTTGAACACTCTAAAAAGGAATGCTTCACCGTTTCTATTTCGTCTTCACAATGCGGACAAAGCGTCGAATTTAGGTCCATACCATTGTGATCAAGCCAAGTAAATACATGAAGTCTTCTTTTTTGTAGAAGCCAAATAAAAATACATATTTTCCTTGAAGTGAGCTTTTTCCACTTCGACTCTTGTATTACATTTGTTGTGTTTAGTATCTTGTCATCAATCATCTCTCTTAGTCTCTTAACCATAAAGATTCCATCATCATCATGTATCCACCTCCGTGAATCAAGTTCTAACACATTAGGAACACAATAATTAATTAAATCCGTCAATTCATCTGGTTCATCCGCCCATAACTCTTGGATTTCTAGCCCAATCCCAACCCCATGACCCCCATCCGAAATTCTTTTTTCACCAACCCTGATTCGTTGATTCATATCAAGTATATATAGTCTAGAAAATTTGTCACTAAGAATAATTCCGTTTCTCACACAACTATGTAACCAAAAAAGAGTACTATTTCCACCACCCATTTTTTTTTAATAAAAGAGTTGCAAAAATTTACTTCTGTTTTATGAATCATCCCACCCACTTTCACAACTTCCCCCCATTTATGGGTTAGAATTATAATATTATAAATATTATCTCTATTATCAATAACATTTTATTAAACAAACACAACACTTTATACTATCATATATTTTATCTCTTCTACTTTTCTTTCATTCTAATATCAAATCCTAATACTATTCCAAACCTATAACAAACAAACGGGCCCTAAACTTTATGGAGTTGTTCTTCTAATTCTATATACTACTAATTGCGTTGATGGTGTTAAAAAATTGTTTTTTTTGGGCCTCATGTTTCATTTTCCTTTAACCCATCTTGGACCTTTTTATTTTAGGACCTTTTTATTTTATTTTGTTTGGGTTGTAGTACATGCCATGCCAGAGTTCTTTCTAACCAGCCCAACAAAAATTTGAAGCCTAACAAATTTAAAAAAAAAAAAAAAAAAAAAAAAAAAAAGTAAATCGAATTGAGACATATTCAATCGACACGGGATTGTCCCGGTTTAATTATCCAATTGAATAAAATTTATCAGTTTGTAACCCATGACTCGATCACTTCTTGCCTAAAATATGTTTACAAATATCTGTGCCATAATTAGCAACCTAATTTGATTAAGTAACCATAATAATTAAATAACTTAAAAAAAGAGAATTAACTGTTTTATTTTCCCATATGTTTTAAAGTTGTCCTTTATCGTGGTACATCCAAATTATTACTCCAATATAATCGACTAGCAATACGTTACTACTTAAATATATAAAATATGACCACTTAAATCCATTCGAAAATCTTTTATAAACCAAACACCCTTCCACTATTTAACAAATGCAAAACCACACCAATTGTAAGTATTATTTACTTAAAAAACATACATTTTATTAGAACTTAACTTTCCCACATATAATAACTTAACAACATTCACAAATTATAAAAAAAATATAAGTTAAGCTAAATAATAAAAGCCATTTTTTTACTTCAAATTTATTCTCAAATAAAACCATGAATTTCTAAGCAGCTAAAAAAGACAAGCCAATTAAAAAAAATTTTTTTTCTTAAAAAAATCGTAAGTTGAGTTTAATCGATCTGACCACCTACTCGCTCATATATCATCCATACAGAACACCAACACAAAGATTTTAAAAAATACAATAATATTATTTTTTGACTACTAAAATACCACAGAGATCGTAAATAAAATATGCAAAAAAAAGCCCCGCCGCAACGGCGGGCATTACATTCCTTGTTATTAAACTAATGTCAATGTTATTTTTTGTTTAAAAATGACACATCATTAGTTCAGTTGCTACTTCAACACAAGATAAATTACTTGAACGAGACCAAAAAAGTTTAGTTACCAAAATCGGCTATTACACAAACGATATATACTTATATAGGTATACACTCCTTTATGACGCTAACCCCTTGTATATCTAGATGTTATTTTTATTCAAATATGTTAGTTCTGTATATTATACTTTACAAAAATTGTGACAAAACCATCTTTTAATGACACATATGTAAAAGAAAAGACTGTAAGAAAACGTGAACAATCAATTTACACTCTAAATCAGGTCAGGTGCACTGCATGAGTTTCTCATGGCCATATGCTACAACCTTATGAAATTAAACTTTTGACATGGATAAAGGCTTTATTGCTTCAAATGTGGTATTTATAATAACTCATTCATTTCAGATAAAAATACTGTGTCGCTTGTTCATCCGTTCTCTCACATGGAGGAGCATTTTAGGAAGCTAGTACGACCTTTTAATGGTTCGTGGGAAGCTGTGGAAGCTAACATGGCAGCCTTCGAGCATATTCTCTCTAGGCTTCCTGTTAAAACTGTTTTAACATCAAAATCCATTTCAAAGCTATGGCACAATGTTCTGTCCACCAATCGTTTCATATTATCGCACCAAGATTTTTCAAAACTCAATCCCAAATATTTCGTCTTTCATGCTGCTGGTGAACGTGAAGATGGTATAGATCGAGAAATGTATCAAATGGAACCAAACGGGGATTATACTCAATCCTATGTTATTCCTGAAATTAATACTCTCTGCGACCCTCATATATTATCTTCTTTCAATGGTTTGATTTGCTTTTTAGACTTTATCAGCGCGTCTTCAAGTAGAAATGAAGTGGATATTCATATTTGCAACCCTGCAACTCGTGAAGTTTTAAAGCTACCAAGTGGCCAACCATCTATGATCATTCCTATTTATGGGCTATGGTGTTCTAAAATGTTTCATGTTTATAAAATATTTAGATTTTTTGGTGACCTAGTGGCTATGGTAGATGGTTGTGTTCAGTGTGAAGTATACTCTTCACTGACTAGAACTTGGAAACGATTGGGCCGGTTTGAAGTATGGCCTATGGTGAACCCATTTCGCCCATTGGTTGCTGATCAGGTTTGTTTGGATGGTAAGTTATATTGGCTAATTGGTGATGCGGATGCGGCAACTAAACCATCCTGGATTATGATGGTTGATATGTATGAAATGTTTCATAGAATTGACCTTCCGACAAAAGTTAAAGGCTCGATATTTGGCTCGTTTTTAATTGAGTTTAGGGGTCAGCTTTGTTTTATAGATTGGAGTGAGTCCTATATTTATATATGGGGTTATGAGGTAGAGAAAAAAAGCTGGAAATTGTTGGGCATGCCGCAATTTCCTGATTGGTCTGAAGTTTGGCTATTTGACTCGGCTGTTGCCAATGGAGATGAGATATTGTTTGTGTATGACAAAAAATCTTCGTTGCGAGATGAAATTGTTTATGATGTTGGTCTTAAAATGTGGAAAGAGTTTTCTATGCCTGAAGCTGACAAAGAAAAGCGAATGCTAGTGTTTCCATTTGTCGAAACTCTTTTTCCGTGTGGTAAGTGTGAGGGTTTTACTAATTATATTCATGTAAAAAGTGTCTTGAAGTGTCAATCTTATAGTTACTGACCGTTGTTTTATGGGTTCATTGATAAGGTCAGTTTCCTGAAGAATGCAGAGGTAAATGTATCTATTGTAAGTAGCCGCAACAACAGTTGTATATACTTTTTATTTTAAGTAGTCACAAAGACAGTAATAACTGAGCTGTCTTGGTGCATTTGGTCACTTTAGATAGATATAAAGGGAGCCCGTTTTCGTTTTCTTTCTGACATGAGTTGTTTTTTGGTTGCAGATTATGCAAGAAAGAAGGTTACTCTGGTGGCTGAGTAGGAGCAGCATTGGGTGGTAGCTGCTGTTTTTTTTTTCTCTGAAATGTTTGTGAACTGCTTTTGTTTTAGGTGTTTTAAACTTCTGAAGTTTGGTTGTTAAAACTCAAGTATATGTGTCATTGTCTTTAAACTCAAGTTTGGTTATGAATAAGTGGTTTTTTTTTTTTTTTTTTTTTTTTTTTTTTTTTTTTTTTTTTGCTACTGAAGTGGTGTTGCCATGCTTAGTTTGATTTTAGAAATACACAAAAGGTTCAGGTCTTAGAGAGCAGTGGTAGGGGTATGAGCATCTACATTTGGGAATTGTTGTTGTTAGAGACTAGGAACCGTCCAGGGTAATTGGAACTTTACTCAGTTTGTTGTAACTTGTAACCCGGCCACTGGTTACAAGAAGACAGCTTTTAGGTTCTGCCATTGGGTTTGGTGGGACTGGCAACATTCATTTCGACTTGAATTAGATGACCAGATGTGTAGGTCTCAATCATTTATCACTTCATATTCTATTTATTCATACATGACAATAGCCTAACGGGTTAAGGTTTAAGTATATTCAACTCTTATCTTTTACATATTAGAAGAGGAATAGCATAAGCTTATCATTTCAGTTGTAATTTAAGATCTATATAAACACCCAAATTATAGAATGGAGTTTTATACATGCATTGTAAGTATTCACAACTGATTCAAGGTGTTTTTCTTGTGGGCGATGTTGACAGTAACAAAATATTGTTGCAGATTAACAGAAGAAAATTTTTGTCTGAAGAACGGAGAACACAACATAGACAAAATGACAAAGCATCATCGTTTTTCCCTTCGAATATTCTCATACAAAATCAATTGTATCCATTTCGTTGTGAATGACGTAGTAATATTCACATCAAATTGTTTTATTTTCAGATGAACTAGGACCACTTTCTCTTTGTTTTATTGCTTACGTTAAAAAAGTTCTTAGATGAAACCGTTTGGATGTGACAAAGGCGTAAACCGTGTCAAGGCAAATATAAAAAAATACATTACAAAGACACAATCCAAAAACGAAAATCTAACAGCCAATTCCATCCGAACAAGAGTAAAAGGAAACGTTCGATAATATTTTAACCATTAATGAAATATTCCAATTCAGTTTTTTCGATGTTATTAGTATCTTGTTATATTTTATGTAAAATCTTCTCATAAAAAACTTTATTCTGTTTGTATGTATCTATACTATATATAAAGAGAAAACATTTTTTTTTTTAAAATTAAAAACTTAAAAAATGAGTAATGTTGCAAGACTAAAATACCCCTAATTATAAAATGATATGCAATCTGTTAAATATTTACTCCGTAAATACTTAATTACAACTTAAACCACTAACTTTCTTCACTCTCACTTACTCCACACTCATATAACACACAAATTAACGCTGCTATAAATCATCGCTGTTATGCGCGGGTAATCGTCTAGTGTGACTAAAGACATAAACATCATATAGTCTTAAACAATGTATGTGAATGTACTAAATGACAGAAACTAGAATCATGCATGCAATGCCTTGTATCGATTACTTTTTGTTCTTAATATTGTTAGAATCATGCATGCACTTTGTATATAAGTGGTATCCGCTTAGCTTTTTCACTATGCTGTTGGATACAAGGAGCAATAAGTAATCTTCAATTGATTCAGTTCCAGGCTAGATTTCGGGCTTGACTAGAAATGGGAGATAAGAAGAACGAAGGAATTTTCAGGTATGCCGAAGGGTATGACAAAATTTTGATGTTTCTGGGAACACTCGGAAGCCTTGGAGATGGATTGCAAGTCCCATTGACAATGTATGTTCTTAGCGGTGTCATCAATCAATATGGAGATCCATATGACCCTGTAACTCTCTCTACCGTCAATAAGGTAATATATTATGACAGAATGTTTCTAAATATGACCATAGTCTCGTAAAAATGCCAATTCGTCGCATAAAGATGTTGTGAACTATCAGCAATCATCACATAAGTATCGGATTAAGAAGCACTAGTGTTATATTTTATTGTTCAAGAAGCATATGTTTTCTCTTGTGAAAAGGCCAACAATAAAGCTAAAGGAGGCGAAACGGGTGACTCTGGATGGGTGATGAGTCAAAATGGGTCATTTTTAAAATGGCGACACGGGTCAGGTTGACTCATTGTTCTTCAAGCAAAGATAGAAGTTTTCTTTAAACTTAGAGACAAAGTAATTTATTTATTGCATTTCTTGATGATTAATATTTAGTTTTTCTCAAAGAGTGATTCACATTTCATTATAGTTGTTCCCACTAATAATTTTCCAAATAGTCATTTCACTATAATTGTATATTCAGAAATCAGAACACTAATATGTAGCATTTCCGTAAATTTTAGTATTCGCTCAGGTTGCTATATGTTGCACTTTTCGTTGGGCTCTCTGCATTTGTTGGTACGTTTAAGTGACTCTTGATGTTATTAGTTAGCAACTAGTTTGAATTTTTAATGACATGCACACTATCAAATATCCACTGTTATTCATATTTGCAGAAGGACTTTGTTGGGCAAGGACTGCAGAAAGACAGACTTCTCATATGAGACTTGAGTATTTGAAATCTGTCCTTAAACAAGACGTTGCTTTCTTCGACACCCAAGAAGCTGGTTCATCCACAACTTATGAAGTTGTTTCAACTATCACAGCTGATTCTAATGCAATCCAAGTAACTATTGGCGAAAAGGTCATTCTCTAAGCTAAAACATCTATACACAATCAACACATGTGGCAAAATGGGTGGGCCGGATGGTTTGGGTGATGGTTCAAAATTACGTTTGCGTCGAAACAAGTATTTTTTAGGTAAAGGTAAAAAGTCAAAACGACTCCAGCAGGTTGGGTTGACGTTAACCATTTTTCTTTCCAAAAGCTTTACATTTTTTTATATGATCACTAGAAGAGAATAGTTCCATAATGTAGCAATAAATTGATAGTTCAGTTTTATAGTTATCCATTTTTATGTTCAGATAGTAGTGATTAATGTTTTAAAACGGGTTAGTTTGGTAATGGTGGGTAGAAAAACAGTTACTAGATACAATTATCAGATAGGAGCATAAAAACTCTCCAATTACCAAACTAGCTCTTTGTAGCAAGTATTTTGGATCATTTTGCAAAACGTAGTACGTATTATTTTAATAGCAATGGATTTTTGAAATAATATGATATATGACTATATGAGGCTTAATGCATTAAAAAGTTCACTTGATAAATAGGGCCGCAACTGCCACCTCTGTGAATCAAGCATCTTGAATATTCATTTTAATTCAAACATGTTTTCTAAACCAGATACCTGATACTCTCGCCAACATGTCATCCTTCATCTTCTGCCACGTGTTTGCGTTTACACTATCTTGGAGGCTTACATTGGCTGCTCTTCCATTCTCTGTAATGTTCCTTATACCAGCCCTTAGATTCGGTAAGCTTGTGATGGATGTAGGAATGATGATGGCTACATCATACAGTGGCGCTGGTAGTATAGCAGAACAAGCTATTTCGTCCATTAGAACTGTGTATTCATATGTTGGAGAGCATCAAACAATTGAAAAGTTCAGCAATGCACTTCAAAATACTATGAAACTAGGAATAAAACAAGGGCTTGCTAGAGGAGTAATGATTGGAAGCATGGGAATCATTTACATTAATTGGGCGTTTCAGGCTTGGTTCGGATCTATTCTTGTCTCTAAACATGGCGCAAAGGGCGGTGACATTTTTGTAGCTGGATTTAATGTGCTAATGGGAGGACTGTAAGATCTACCATCTTTTCTTATCTTTTTTACTATGCGCCAGGGTGGAAAGATGAGAGGGTCAATCGGGGAGGTACAAGTCCAAATAGCCATAGAAAAATATACTGAAAATAACATGATTTTTTTTTTTTTTTTTTTTTTGGGTATCAAACTTTTGCGAAGTTGCTTACTGATCATAGTCCTCAGGAGGGTTATCGTTAGCAACTTTGCATATCCTTGAAATGAATATGATATTTCATTAATGAATATATACTTTAGGTGAGTTTCCACATGTTTGAACACCTGACAGGTATTTTATCTAGCCTGTAAGTAGACACGTCTTTGTATCTTTACGTGAACATTGAGCCCGACACTCTTGTAAATCTTGCAGGTACGTCCTGATTGCACTCCCGAACCTTACCGCCATTTCGGAGTCACGAGGGGCTATAACTCGCATTAATGAGATGATTGACAGAAATCCAACTATCAACTCTGAAGATAAGAAAGGAAAGGCCTTATCACATGTAAGAGGTCTTATCGAATTCAAAGGTATACACTTTAGCTACCCATCAAGGCCCGATACACCTATTCTACAAGGGCTACATCTTAGAATACCAGCTAGTAAAACTGTTGGTCTAGTTGGAGGTAGTGGTTCGGGCAAGTCCACAATTGTATCACTGATCCAAAGGTTTTACGATCCCGCAGAGGGGGAGATTTTGTTGGATGGATATAATATAAATAATCTTAATCTTAAATGGTTAAGATCACAAATAGGTTTAGTTAATCAAGAGCCAATTCTTTTTGCAACTTCTATCAAAGAGAACATATTGTTTGGGAAAGAAGGAGCATCTTTCGATGATGTTGTAGCAGCAGCCAAAGATGCAAATGCACATGATTTCATTGTTAAGTTTCCAGATGGCTATGATACTAATGTAAGTTCATTTCATTTCTCTATCATAACCAGCTTTTTAGGCCAGAAAACACCGTCAAACTTTTATAAGCGTGATTGAACTAAACTAATAGTAATAACATGATAGTAGCTAGCATGTCTGCAACTTTTGATCATGTCCACTTTTATTTTGATGTGGTGCTGATGTGGCGTTACTGAAACTAAAAATCAGTAATTGTCTTAATTATTTTGAGAAAACTTAGGTGGCGTTTTGGAGACTAAAGTTAGTAATCAGAAACAAAAGGGATTAATGTTGGATAAACCAATTAACTTCATCATTTTGGAGGTTTGATCCCTAAATCTTTTTTCCGCAGTTGATAAGTTTAAATAGTGCCGTCTAACCAAAAAGGTTTGAATTAGATGAAAAACTTGGTTACTCTTTTTGTAAATCAGTCTTCCTAAGAATTATAAATTATACAGGTTGGGCAATTTGGAGTTCAGCTATCAGGAGGACAAAAGCAGCGAGTCGCCATTGCTCGTGCACTAATCAGAGATCCTCAAATCTTACTCCTTGACGAAGCAACAAGTGCACTTGACTCAGAGTCTGAACGAGTCGTGCAAAAAGCCATTGACCATGTGTCCGTTGGTAGAACTAATATTATTATTGCTCACCGTCTGTCGACAATTAGAAAGGCCGATCTGATATACGTGCTTCAGTCTGGAAAAGTAATCGAATCAGGTTCACACAATGAGCTAATGAAAACAAATGATAGTCACTACTTTAAAATGGTTCAGTTACAACTATCAGCACCAGCAACCGAACTTCAAAGCCCCCATATCAGGTCCGTTTCAGCCAGTCCAGCAAGTGTGAGGTCAAGTGCACCTAACACCCCGTTAATGAACCTATTCAGCCCGGGGTTCTCAATGAGTTCACCATATTCAGTCCAAGTTGATGCTTCATTTGAGAGTGACTATGAAAACAACTCAAAAAAACTCTCTCATCTAAAACCTTCACAATTCCGTTTAATGAAAATGAATTCACCCGAATGGGTAACCGCCTTATGGGGATGTTTAGGTGCTATAGGATGTGGTGTGATTCAACCCATTAATGCGTATTGTATAGGGGGTGTGATCAATGTTTACTTCCAGACTACTAAATCCACAATGGTTGAACACGCAAGTAAATACTCGTACATGTTCTTAGGTGTTGGTGTTTTCAGCTTTTTTTCTACTGTCATCCAACATTATAATTTTGCTATAACCGGAGAAAAGTTGACCACGCGTGTACGAGAAAAGCTTCTAGAGAAAATAATGACTTTTGAGATCGGGTGGTTTGATAAAGATGAGAACACAAGTGCAGCCATTTGTTCACTTTTATCATCCGAAGCTAATATGGTCCGGTCACTTGTTGGTGACCGCTTGTCATTACTAACACAAGCGGTTTTTAGCGCCATTTTTGCTTATGGTTTAGGATTAGTACTCTCGTGGAGACTAACACTTGTATTATTGGCTGCACAACCATTTTTAATAGGAAGTTTATATGCTAGACGAGTTTTAATGAAGAGTTTATCAGAAAATACTCAAAAGGCTCTAAGGGAAGGAAGTCAACTCGCGAGTGAAGCCGTCATTAATCATAGAACAATAACTGCATTTTCTTCACAAAAACGGGTGGTTAGTCTATTTAAGGACACATTACAAGGCCCTAAAGATGAAAGTATAAGACAATCATATTATTCAGGCGCAGGGCTTTTTAGTTGTCAGTTTTTAACAACAATGTCAACCGCTTTAGCATTTTGGTATGGGGGTCGGTTACTAGCAAAAGGATTAATAGAACCCGAGAGGCTTTTTCAAGCATTTTTGGTGTTATTATTAACAGCATATACTATAGCTGATGCAGGGAGAATGACTAGAGATATATCAAGAGGAAGTAGTGCTGTCAGTTCAGTCTTTGCAATTCTTGATAAGAAAACTGAGATTGATCCAGATACTTCACGGGGACGTGATTCTATAAAAGGGAATATTAGAGGTCATGTAGAGCTGAGAAATGTGTTTTTTGCTTATCCGTCTAGACCTGATCATATGGTTTTTAAGGGGTTGAGTCTCAAGATAGAGCAAGGAACTTCTGTGGCACTTGTGGGACCAAGTGGATCGGGTAAATCTACTGTTATTGGGTTGATAGAGAGGTTTTATGATCCGTTGAAAGGGGCAGTTTTTATTGATGAAAAAAATATAAAGGAGTATAATTTAAGAGGATTGAGGTCCCATATCGCGTTAGTGAGTCAAGAGCCAACTCTTTTTGCTGGTTCGATTCTTGAAAACATTGCTTATGGGAAACCAAGTGCTACAGAATCGGAGATCAGGAATGCTGCAGCGCTTGCCAATGCTCATGAATTCATAAGGTACATATTTTACTCTGAAACTATATAATAGTCAATCTTTACTCTTTAGTTCCATCATTACAATTAATAATGGTAACACCACTAAAATTTCATCATTTTGGCAGTTTTCACTTTTCACCACTAAACTTCTTACTGCAGTGACTTGTTCCCTTACTTTTTCATGTTCAGTTCCCCCCCCCCCCAAAAAAAATAAATAATAAAAAATTCATCTAGTAACTTCATATTATTTCGATATTTTCCTAATTTAATAATAAAGAAAAATTTGGATTCATAGAAAGCTGTGAAAAAAATATCCAGAAAAAGTTAAGTGACTAAACCAGGTGGAAAACCTTTCAAGTTCGAATCTGCAAAAAGTTGAACTTATAATGGTTTACCGATACCAAACAATCAAATTGTCAAGGTATTTAAAAGTTAGATGGTTTTTCCAGGTCTTAAATAAGTTGGTTACTTAAGTTAGATATACCTTTTGTGCAATTTTTGTTGACTAAGTGCTTAAAATCTTGTAATACTTGTCGATGGTAGTGGAATGAAAGACGGGTATGAAACATATTGTGGCGAAAGGGGTGTGCAGCTTTCAGGAGGTCAGAAACAAAGAATAGCATTGGCTCGAGCCATTATCAAGAACCCTGCTATTCTGTTGTTGGATGAGGCAACAAGTGCTCTTGATACCATGTCAGAAAGTTTAGTTCAAGAAGCACTAGAAAAGATGATGAATGGTCGGACGTGTATTGTGGTGGCCCACCGTCTCTCCACAATACAAAACTCTGAACTCATTGCTGTGATTAACGATGGAAAGGTGGTGGAACATGGGTGTCATTCTGATCTTTTATCTATACGTGGTGGAGTGTACTCGAATCTTGTGAAAATGCAGTGTAGCAACTCGCCTTTGCGAAAATAAAACATGGTTGTTAACCAAGTTTGCTGTAAGATAGAAGTCAGAACACCCGGATTTGTAAATTGTATGCTGGGGAACAATAAGCTTTTAACTATTGTACTTAAGAAAAAAAACATTTCTTTCGCTTTGTTACTTCAGCATGAAAAAATATTGTACAACAGAAATATATCTTTATATGGATACTCCTATGGAACTTGTTAAATAGATTTTACCTGTAACGTAAATGCATCATATCCTCTATGCAAATCAGGATATCCCTAATCCAGTAATCCAAGTGATTTCAGTCTTCATCGCCATTTGACACCTGAAAAATGTGAGAAAATTTTAACTTAATAAAAATTCCATTTTTTTGGGCTACCTGCCACCAAATGAAATCACAGAACATACATGATTCAACTAAAGGCGTATTACAATAAAGGCCATAGTTTTGACCAGTTTATTAATGGGATAATTCATGTTACATCATGAAACTCGTTGGTCAAACTGGTAAATTCATAAATATGATGTAGTACTACAATGGTACAACCTGTGAAGGTAAATATCTACAATAAGTTCACTCAGTATCCTATTTAGTCACAGATGCAACGACTCCTTCAATAAATTGTTTTAATGTGTATAATTATATAAGCAATCCTTTCCGTTTTGATCAATCACTCAACCTGCCTAACCACTTAAATAAATATAGTTAGATATTTGTGACCATGCCAACATAAAAAATGCAAAATTTTGAGTATAGTTTCAAGGAAATTGTTCTATTGTGGCTGTCAAAGATCCAATAACTCAATAACAAACAATTGAAGGCTATTGTCCTATATAATTATCAAATATATTAGTACATAAACAGACAACTAAATGACATTACAGACCATAGTTTTTCTGATAAATGAAGAAATCACATAAACTGAATGCGGCACCCTAAAGACCAAAGCGATTGGTTAAATGGTTAGTCTAATAATTTCGGATGTTAACTTAAGATCATGATGAAAGTGGCAACCCAAAAATTTGGAGTCATGTGTTTAAGCTTAACTGCAATCTATTACAGTAATATGAGACACATAACTACATACAAATTAAAAGCACACTCTCCCACCCATTGTCATATGTCAGAAGATATAAGACTCTACTCACTACACTATAATACCCTTAGCCCGAAACAATAGGTTAACCCAAAAAATTTCATATCGATCTCATATAAACCGTAAAGTTTTTTGGTTTTTTTGGGTAACGTGGTTTTAGACCTTTTGGCTTCTAATCGACTTTTTTTGTTTTTTTTGGGTAACTGTGGTTTTAGACTTTTTGGCTGACTAATCGACTTTATAGGTCACTAAACTTCTAATTTTCTATCAAGGTAGGACCAGTTATTGCATAAAAGGAGGGTTTCTACATTGTGAGAGTATTTGTTTTGAGCAGCTTGTCGCGTATAGATTTGTGGGCATCATCAAAGTTCCAAAAAGATGCTGTCGGCTTCTAAATTCTGTAAAGACAACCAAAGAACAAAGTTTTTGTCATATATGCATTGACAGCTATAGACAAATCATCATCATTATTTCCTTCAGAGTTTTCTATTAAACCATATAAATAATCAAATGTTGTGAGGAATGACCAAGTAGCAGTATTCACAGTAAATAATTTGCAAATCCAGATATAACTAGACTTTTGTAGGACTCGTTAAATAATGTCTTTGTTTCATGTTTACTTGTCAAATACTACTATATAGTAAACGCGTGAAGCAGTTTATATGTGACAAAAGCATGAAATTGTCATTTGTGATGCCGATGGGGAAGTAATTAAACAAAAGAACTTACGTACATAAACATGGTTGTAGCTAATCATCAGTAAAAAGGCTTGTTTAATTCGGATAATATTTTTCAGAAAGTGAAATGTGTAATTTAGTTTTGTTGGTGTTATCTATCCTTTTACCATATGTAATGTAAACATTTATACTATATGTGAAAAAAAAAAAAAAAAAAAAAAAAAAAAAAAAAAAAAAAAAAAAAGAAAAAAAAAAAAAAAAAAAAAAAAAAAAAAAAAAAAAAAAAAAAAAAAAAAAAAAAAAAAAACACTACACTGTAAATTTATTTGGTTAAAAGTAAAACACTACAAGTTAAAAGCACAATACAAGCCGGCTGTATTTCTTTTCGCATATTTAGGAGTACTAGCTGATGATAACAGAGATCCCCCCCTGCATGCACTTTGTATATAAGTGGCATCTGCTTAGTTGTTTCATTACGTCGAATACAAGGGGTTGTAAGCTATCCATAACCGTTGTACGCTTGAATCGGGGTTGGAATGGGAATGGAAAAAGGAGATGAGAAAAAAGATGGAATATTTAGGTACGCAGAAGGGTATGACAAAGCTTTAATGTTTTTGGGAACATTGGGAAGCATTGGAGATGGATTGCAAACACCATTGATGATGTATGTTCTAAGTGGTGTCATCAATGAATATGGAAATTCGAATGTCCTTGTTACTCTTTCTACTGTCGATAAGGTAATATCCTAGGTTGATATATTGCTCATGAAACCATACATTGTGAACTGTCACCAACTACTGCATAGTGATAGATTGAAAATAACTCATGGCATCGTAAGAGACACATATTTACACTGTTCTTATGTTTAAGACTAGTTAAGGCTGCTGCTACATAAAAAAAACAGTATGTGGTTACTACTCAATACTCATATAGCGAAGACGGTCAATGTAGTTGTAGGAATTCAAAGTAAAACATAGATATCAAGTAACTGTTATAATCTAATAATGATCATGTTTCTGTTTTTGTTTCAGTATTCACTCAGGTTGCTATATGTTGGTATTTTGGTGGGGCTATGTGCCTTTGTTGGTATGATTTCGTGGTTCTTAACTTCATACCGTTCAATGGACTTACCCCGCTACAAATCCTTCATTGTTAGTCATGTTTGTGTTTGCAGAAGGACTTTGTTGGGCAAGGACTGCAGAGAGACAGACATCCAGAATGAGACTCGAGTACCTAAAATCCGTTCTTAAACAAGATGTCAGTTTCTTCGATACCCAAGAAGCTGGTTCCTCTACAACTTACCAAGTTGTTTCAACTATTACGGCTGACTCTAATGCAATCCAAGTCACTATCAGCGAAAAGGTATTCAATTAATTAAAACATCTATAGCTTAAGCACCTTGCCTACAGATTCAAAGATGGTCCCACTGGATACAGAATCAATAGGATTTTGAGTGGTCATATTTAGGGGGGTTTGGGTCAGCCTACATTTAAGAGACTGTGCTTATTAGATTATGAATTAATAGGCTCTTTTAGATAAATAAGTCCATAATGGGTTCTAGTATCAAATAAAATGTTAAGCGTTAAGTTTTTTTGGATACTCACAAAAGCTTAGTGTGTTTGGATAATTTAATATGTTGAAAACCTACTTTAATCAGCACCCAAACACTCCTTTAAAAGAGGTCAGAAGGGATTAGTCGGGCTGACCCGCGAACTCATTTCGGCCTATTAAAACTATTTTTTACATAATTAATGTGTTGACTACTATGATTATAAACATCATCACGATAATCATCTAAATCTTTGATTAAAATGATTTTGGAGGTTATTTGCATCAAAAGTATACTCTACACGACCCATTTGACACATGTAAATATAAAACACAACCCAAAATGACCCATTAATTAGTAATTTAGATTGAAATTGCCATTTCTAGTTATAAATTTTCAGTTTAACTGAAACTTGTTTTCTATATAGATACCAGATACTATTGCCTACTTGTCATCCTTCTTCTTCTGTAACGTGTTCGCCTTTGTACTCTCATGGAGGCTTACATTGGCTGCCATCCCGTTCTCTATAATGTTCCTTGTACCAGCCCTAGGATTCGGTAAGTTTATGATGGATATAGGAATGGAAATGATTGCATCATATGCTACTGCTGGAAGCATTGCAGAACAAGCAGTTTCCTCCATAAGAACTGTGTATTCATATGTTGGAGAGCATCAAACGCTTAATAAGTTCAGCAACGCACTTCAAACGACCATGAAACTAGGGATAAAACAAGGGTTTGCTAGAGGACTAATGCTCGGAAGCATGGGGATCATTTACATCAACTGGGCGTTTCAGGCTTGGGTTGGATCTCTACTCGTCACTAAACATGGAGAAAAGGGAGGGGATGTTTTTGTAGCGGGATTTAACGTGCTCATGGGAGGATTGTGAGCTCTTCTTACTATTCTCATATGGGCTATTCTTAGATTACATGCACTGTTTGATTATACATAGAGGGTGTCTGGGATTGCTTATTCAAGTGCTTATCTGTTGATGTTTTCAGCAAACAAGCAGTTTTGAGATTTTGTTAACTTGATTGTTTCAGAGTATATAAGTACTTAAAATTAAGCAGGTAAAACTTAGAAACATGCAGGTTGTCGTATGCTTATATTTTAACAAATAAGCAGTTTCGAATAAGCAATCCCAAACACCCCCATGTCATCAAGTCCATATTAGCACTTCTAGAAGATTGAATATAATGTAAATATTCGTAATTTATCAACTCTAGACTACACAAATCACTCTTTTATTGAGTTAAGAACTCGGGACTGTTTTCCATATTGCAGGAACATCCTGACAGTACTCCCGAATCTTACAGCCATTTCAGAGTCAAAAGGTGCTGCTACTAGAATCAGCGAAATGATTGACAGAATTCCAACCTTGGACTTCGAAAATAAGAAAGGAAGGGCTCTATCCCATGTAAGAGGGAAAATCGAATTCAAAGAAATCCACTTTAGCTACCCATCAAGGCCCGAGACTCCTATCCTACAAGGATTGAATCTTCAAATACCGGCTGGAAAAACAGTTGGTCTTGTTGGAGGTAGCGGTTCAGGAAAGTCAACAATTATATCACTAATTCAAAGGTTTTATGATCCCATAAAGGGTGAGATTTTACTGGATGGATACAAGATAAATAAACTTCATCTTAAATGGTTGAGATCACAAATGGGCTTGGTTAATCAAGAGCCAATTCTATTTGCAACCTCGATTAAAGAGAACATATTGTTTGGGAAAGAAGGAGCATCTTTTGATGATATTGTAGCAGCAGCCAAAGATGCAAATGCACATGACTTCATTGTTAAGTTGCCAGACGGATATGAAACTAATGTAAGTTTATTTCCTTCTCCCATGACCTAAAGTTATTTCATCTTTAAGTATGGAAAGTTATGGGTCGACTCAGATCAAAATAGTAGCAATTATGTATGCGCCAAAACAGTTTTACGAATAAAAATACAGGTTAGGCGATCTTTGACCACAACAACAACAACATACCCGATCCTGCCGGGGTGGGGTATGGAGGAGGTAGAATGTAGACAGATCCTACCCCTACCCCTACGCCAGGATAAACCAGAAAGTAGGCGATCTTTGACCCATCTCACAAATTTGAAGTTTGACCCATTTTTATTTATATGTTTGACCCATTAGAGATTTTAAAAAAGACCAGAATAGACCTATTAATTACTAAATATGTTGAAATCAACACTGTTAACTATATGTGTGTATATATAGGTTGGGCAATTTGGAATTCAACTATCAGGAGGGCAAAAGCAACGAGTTGCAATCGCTCGTGCACTAATAAGAGATCCAAAAATATTGATCCTTGATGAAGCAACAAGTGCACTTGACTCAGAGTCTGAAAGAGTGGTGCAAAAAGCCATTGACCAGGTGTCTGTTGGGAGAACTACTATTGTTATTGCCCACCGTATGTCAACAATTAGAAGGGCCGATCTGATATACGTGATTAAATCAGGAGAAGTAATTGAATCAGGTTCACATGATGAGCTGATGCAAATGAATTACAATCGTGTTGATGGTGGTGGTGAATACTTCAAAATGGTCCAATTGCAACAATCAGGAAAGGAAGTTATGGATGCATCTAGTAATAATTCTCAAAGTCCCCATAGACTGTCAGTTGCAGCCAGCCCGACAAGTGTGAGATCAAGCGCAATGAGCACCCCGTCACTGAACCCATTCAGCCCAGTCTTCTCCATGAGCACACCCTATTCAGTTAACTTTGATGCTTCTTATGACTCTGACTATGAAGATAACTTGAAAAAACTATCTCATCCAGCTCCTTCCCAATTCCGATTACTGAAAATGAATGCACCCGAGTGGGTAACAGGCCTATTGGGATGCTTAGGGGCTATAGGGGCCGGTGCAGTTCAACCTATCAATGCATACTGTGTAGGTGGTGTGATACATGTTTACTTCGAATCTGAAAAGTCTAAAATTGTAGAACACGCAAGAAGTTACTCATACGTGTTCGTAGGTGTCGGTGTTTTCCACTTCCTCTCTAGTGTTATCCAACATTACAACTTTGCAGTAATGGGAGAGAAGTTGACCACGAGAGTAAGAACAAAACTACTTGAGAAACTATTCACTTTCGAGATTGGCTGGTATGATCGAGATGAGAACACAAGTGCAGCCATTTGTGCACGGTTATCATCCGAAGCTAATATGGTCCGTTCACTTGTCGGAGACCGTATGTCATTGATAACACAAGCCTTTTTTGGGGCACTTTTTGCTTACACGTTGGGACTAATACTCTCCTGGAGACTAGCACTTGTATTAATGGCTGCACAACCACTTCTCATCGGTAGTTACTATGCTAGAAGCGTTTTAATGAAAAGTTTATCTGAAAAATCTCAAAAAGCTCAATGTGAAGGAAGCCAACTTGCAAGTGAAGCAGTTATTAACCACAGAACAATAACCGCCTTTTCTTCTCAAAAACGGGTGGTTAGTCTCTTTGAAGACACATTAAAAGGCCCGGAAAGAGAAAGTATTAGACAATCATATTATTCAGGAGTCGGGCTTTGCAGCTCACAATTTATGGCAACAGCTTCGACTGCTTTAGCATATTGGTATGGTGGTCGCCTATTAACACAAGGATTAATAGCTCCAGAGAAACTTTTTCAAGCATTTCTGGTGTTACTGTTCACAGCATATACCATAGCTGAGGCAGGGAGCATGACAAAAGATATATCAAGAGGAAGCAGTGCTGTTAGTTCAGTCTTTGCAATTCTTGACAAGAAAACCGAGATTGATCCTAATACTTCCCTGGGACGTGATTCTGCCGAAGGGAACATAAGGGGTCGTGTGGAACTTAGAAATGTGTTCTTCGCTTATCCGTCTAGACCTGATCATATGGTCTTCAAAGGACTGAACCTCAAAATAAAGCAAGGAACTTCGGTGGCACTAGTGGGGTCGAGTGGATCTGGTAAATCGACCATCATTGGGTTGATAGAGAGGTTTTATGACCCTTTAAGAGGGGCGGTCTATATTGATGAACGGAACATTAAGGAATATAACTTAAGAGCATTAAGGTCACATATCGCATTAGTCAGTCAAGAGCCAACACTTTTTGCAGGTACTATTAGTGAAAATATTGCTTACGGAAAACCAAGTGCTACAGAAACCGAGATCAGGAGTGCTGCCACGCTTGCCAATGCCCATGAATTCATAAGGTATAATGCCCACTCCTAAACTTAGATTTGAGAACCAAATAAACATTTAACAGTCAGTTAAATTCAGAACCAATTCCATACTGTGTTCTGAACCACATATGCATGCCTTTATGCAGTTTGATTAAACATATTTAAGATGTGTTCATAAGCACCGCTCTAGAAAACATTACTGTTTGAATTAGAAATCTTTGAGTAACTGCATGGCTAACTTTGTACTACTTGTGGATGGCACTTGGCAGTGGAATGAAAGATGGGTATGAAACATACTGTGGTGAAAGAGGTATGCAGCTCTCAGGAGGTCAGAAACAAAGAATAGCATTGGCTCGAGCAATTATAAAAAACCCAGCTATTTTATTGTTGGACGAGGCAACGAGTGCTCTTGATAGCGTATCAGAAAGCTTGGTTCAAGAAGCATTAGAACAGATGATGAGCGGACGCACATGTATTGTTGTTGCTCACCGTCTCTCAACAATACAAAATTCAGAATCTATTGCTGTGATTAAAGATGGGAAAGTGGCAGAGCAAGGGTCTCATTCTGATCTTTTATGTCTACGTGGCGGCGCATACTCAAACCTTGTGAAAGTGCAGAGCGGACACTCACCTTTCAGGCAATAAAACACGGCAGTTAAGCTAAGTTTAATATAGCACCAAGATTGTATATGGAGCATCTTCGAGGTTGGGAGAAAAGCAGTTTAATGATTTTGTGATGCGGATAGGAGGCGTATAAATAAGATGTATTTTTTATACCATCTTGTATCAAACATTGTCATCTGGCCAATTGCATTTTATAATTTTATCAGGAATTTTTTTTTTTTTTTTTTTTTTTTTTTCTGAAAATAAAAATAATAAACTTTCAAGTATTCTATTATACAAATTGTTTTTCTTTCGCTTTTTAGATTCCAGATCCTGAAGATCTTTGTGTGCTTATGCTACTTTCTTTTTCTACATGAGAGCAATTGACTTGACCACTTTGATCATTAAGACAATTCAACGTAATACTAAATACTCATCAATAGTAACTTACCTCTCCACTTTTGTGTAAGGTCTCACAGTCCAGCCACAAACATTGCGCCCCAAAGACATGTTTTTACCTTTACAGTAATACATGTTTAAACAGTTAAGTGTGTAAATGTTATAACCAATGCCAAAATGCAAAATACATATTAAACCATAACATATTAAAGCAGGTTATAAACCACACCTATTCGCTTGTCCTATTCTCTTTGCACCTTTGCTTGGAAAATGAAAGAATATGTTGCCGTGTTTGAAGTTAGAACCGAAGACCTTCAGAATTTGCTAAACAAATGTCACCAATCATTGTGATAAACTGATAATAATAGTTCTATCTCAGTACTCGAATTACAATAACAATCTCGCAAACGTTGGAGATGAAATAAGTTGTAGCATAACAAAAATCTAGAACAGTACTGAGGATCAATTATTACAAACCAAAAGGGAAATGCAAAAATTATATTGTATATACATCAATCAGGATGCTACTCGTCATCTTTGTATGGATATTCCTCTGGAATTTGTTTAAGAAGCTTCACCTGTAACTCGAATGCATCATCTCCTCTAAGCATATCCCTGATCCATGTGATTTCAGTCTTCATTGAAACCTGCAAATTAAATAAAGTTTAGTCCAGTACCACCTTTTGGACTTGTACATTAGTAATCACCACATGGTATGTGTTATTTATTTGGTATGTAATAAAGATTTGAAGTGCGCGATAGAACATACCATCTCTAGAGCTCCCCTGACGACTCCACTTAAGATGTTGCAGTAATATAAACCTTGACAGGTATCTGGAAGCTCAACAAAGTCGACAAGCGGATTATCCTCCAAAATGAGACTGCAACAAGTACCCTCACTATCCCAGTTAGTCACAGATGCAGTGACCCCTAGAAACATTTTGAAGCCAACCTGTTTGGATCAATCAGGATCACAAAAAAGGATGTCAATCAGGATCACTAAAAAGAAAAATAGAACAGCACATATTCAATTCGAATACCGAAAAAATGTGTAAGGTGCACATTGCTTCAGCGACAGCAAGAATATAGCATCTCAGTTAATATCAGTTCATAACAACGGATGAGTTGCAAAAAGGACTAATTAATGCCTAGGTACCTCAATCTTTAGACTAACTTTACCACTTCATAACAATAAATTTCAAGAGTCAGAGCCAAACCACACTCCCTTTTATCCACCTATGACCTAACTCTCCTCAGTCGGAACAAGTTTTATTCCACTTTCTACTCAAAATGGTCTCCAAATGATTATATGTTAATCAGCCAACAAATTTAGAGCGTTCTTCCGAATGACTGGGCGTAAAGGGCGCATAGGCGGTGACTTGGGTTGACAGTGAAAGTCGCCAAAAAGTGGCGGAATGCTCTCAAAACCAATTCACTTGAGTGAGATTCGTTCCTTAGTGATCCCTGAAATAGGGGATCCCTGAGCCTACCTAACACAAATGTCCCTGAAATAGGGGATTGGTTGATCGGAAAGCTCGGGCAGGAGTAGGACAGTCCATACAATTCCGATTCGCTAGCCTCTCAAATCCCAATTTTTCATCAGGGTGAATTCTAAGTGTCGTAATCAGTTGTTGGTGCAAACAAAGACAAAGGCCCTAAACTTCTCACGCTTAACAAAATTAAAACAAAACTCTTTCACTACCTTAACATTACAATAATTTCATCATTCTTCACCTACCTTAGCAATAGTAAACACATCACAAGAGAAGATGAATATACCTTAGCAATAACTTCAGCAGTCTCCCTAAAATCAACACACCTCGTCACATTCGACTTAGCAAGAAACTCGTCAATCAGCCGAATTCCAATATTGTAACCCCTGATCAAAGAATAATAAAACGTTAAACGAACACAACAATACACGTCTCTAAACCTAAATATAAAAGTAAATCAACTATATATATACATTTGATCGAGCTGCTTATTAACTTCCTCAACCTCTTCTAAATCCGTAAGCAATTGGCGCACAATCGCACCGTACGTCAACGTAAACAACTCAGCATTCTACAAACACTCACAAATCACACACAATCAAAAACACAACTCAACATTTTATAACTAATAAATAAATGTTTGATTTATAAACGTTACCACGCGTTCGACGTTTGCGAAAATGGCATCGCCAGATCTCGGTACAGCAGGAGCCATTATTACAGATCTACACTCATACAAATTTCAACAATTATATATAAAAAATAAATACAGTGTATACACTAAGAGCTAATGAAGTCAAATTTTAATAAATGAGATTAATAAGTTACTGATCAAGTAAATGTAAACCCTAATTGTGCATAAGATGTATGAAATAGAAAAGTAAAAATTTAATTAACTGTGCGAAATTGACAGTTTATGATTAGTTTTTAAAAAAAGTTACCTGAAGGGTGACAACGGCGATCTGAGATTTTGATTTTCCGGTTGACGGAGTGAAAAAAGTGGAAATATCAGTAGGAATCAAAACAGAAATGAGGGTGCACGACGTCGTATTGGTTTTAGGACGGGGAGTTTGTTGAGATGTGGGCCTAAGATCTGCTTAACTTGGGCTTGTGTTACTAAATAGAGTACTGTCATGTTGAATCCAATGCGAATATCACACAAATTTTATAGGGATAATTTCATATTTACCCAATCTAAATATGAAAATGTCATATATACCTAAAATAAAAGTTTTGAATGCATGATGTACAATGCATTTAAAGCATGTTTTGGGTAAATATGACATTATCATGTTTAAGTTGGGTAAATATGGAATTGCCCCAATTTTATATATATACTCCCTCCGTCTCAAAATTATTGTAAGAATTACAAAGTTTAATAAAAGTGGAACCACTATATTTCTCAACCACTCAAATAGAATATTACCTAACTAATTCTCTTTTTTTTTTACTAAAAATGAAAAACGGACAATTAATTTGAGACATCTATAAAAGGAAATATGGACAATAAATATGAGACGGAGGGAGTATTTTTTTTTTTTTTTCGCCCAATGACATTCCAAACATATTCATTCTTTCACATTGTTTCAATTGCTAGATGTATAAGTTATTGTGACACATCACTATATAAAATCTATTTTGTAAAAGTTATGTGATTATAGCGTTTCTCTTTTTAAATAAACCTAGGTTTTGCTTGTACAATTAAGGGCCCGTTTGGTTTGTAGACGGGATTATGATTATGATTAGGATTTGGATTTGGATTTGATATGATGTTTTAATTAAATGAGAAGAGAGAAAAAAAATATAATAATATAATATATTATATATTTTATAAGGTGGTGTTTGGTTTTTGGGTTTTGACGGCATAGAATTTGATGTGACATATAAATATTGTTTGGTATGATATTTGAGGTTAGGATTTGACTTTTAAAACCCACAAACCCTACCATACATAAACCCCACCTATATACATATCTTTTGACAAAAGCCGTGGGACCTACCACTTCCACTCTCACATTCTTTTTCTATTTAATTTTTTAGGTAATATTTTTTTAATTATAATTTTATTATAAAATATATTTTATTAATTTTATAATATATTTTCTCTCACCAAATCCAAATCATAATCTACAACTTTACATTTAAATCCAAATCCTAATCTAAACCCATCTACAAACCAAACGGGCCCTAAATGAATATAATTTAAAATTTTAAAAATATTATTATGGTTAAATAAAAATAAAATAAAATTTGATTGGTTGAGGTGAGAATTAGACCCACTTAAAATGAATACCATGATAAAAGTAGCCAGCTTAGTGGGGTTAGCACAAGGAAAATATTTGGGGCCCACCCCCATTTGTGGGTCCTACAAAAACATACCAAACAACAAATTTTTACCATCAACCCCAAATCCTACCCCATCCCCTCAAACCAAACACACCCTAACTTTTTTTTGGAAGTGTAATTAAGATCCATAACAAATAAAATTAAAATGAGAAATAAGAATTAACAACAATCATATATTTCAGATGCACTTACAAAAATAGATGCATTTATTTACAACTTTTTCTTCCTCATTTGAATCAATCAGCCGGATTCCAATATTGTAACCCCTGACCAAAGAATAAAAACGTTAAACAAACACAACAATAAACGTCTCTAAACCTAAATATAAAAGTAAAATAAGTATATATACATTTGATCGAGCTGCTTATTAACTTCCTCAACCTCTTCTAAATCCGTAAGCAATTGGCGCACAATCGCACCGTACGTCAACGTAAACAACTCAGCATTCTACAAACACACTCACAAATCACACACAATCAAAAAAACAACTCAACATTTTATAACTAATAAATAAAATTGAATTTATAAAAGTTACCACGCGTTCGACGTTAGCGAAAATGGCATCGCCAGATCTCGGTACAGCAGGAGCCATTATTACAGATCTACACTCATACAAATTTCAACAATTATATATAAAAAATAAATACAGTGTATACACTAAGAGCTAATGAAGTCAAATTTTAATAAATGAGATTAATAAGTTACTGATCAAGTAAATGTAAACCCTAATTGTGCATAAGATGTATGAAATAGAAAAGTAAAAATTGATTAACGGTGTGAAATTGACAGTTTATGATTAGGTTAAATAAAATTTACCTGAGGGGTGACGGAGATATTTAACGGCGATCTGAGATTTTGATTTTCCGGTTGACGGAGTGAAAAAAGTTAAATATCAGTAGGAATGAAAGCAGAAATGTGAGGGGGCACGACGTCGTATTGGTTTTAGGCACGAGAGTCTGTTGAGATGTGGGCCTAAGATCTGCTTAACTTGGGCTTGTGTTACTAAATAGAGTACTGTCATGTTGAATCCAATGCGAATATCACACAAATTTTATATATATACTCCTTCCGTCTCAAAATTATTGTAAGAATTACAAAGTTTAATAAAAGTGGGACCACTATATTTCTCAACCACTCAAATAGAATATTCCCTAACTAAATTCTCTTTTTTTTTACTAAAAATGAAAAGCAGACAATTAATTTGAGGCATCAATAAAAGAAAATATGAACAATAAATATGAGACGGAGGGAGTATTTTTTTTGGCCCAATGACATTCCAAAATTTAACTCATATTCATTCTTTCACATTGTTTCAATTGCTAGATGTATAAGTTATTGTGACACATCACTGTATAAAATCTATTTTGTAAAAATTATGTGATTATAGCGTTTCTCTTTTTAAATAAACCTAGGTTTTGCTTGTAGAATTAAGGGCCCGTTTGGTTTGTAGACGGGATTATGATTAGGATTAGGATTAGGATTTGGATTTGGATTTAGATTTGATATAATGTTTTAATTAAATGAAAAGAGAGAAAAAAAATATAATAATATAATATATTATATATTTTATAAATGAATATAATTTAAAATTTTAAAAATATTATTATGGTTAAATAAAAATAAAATAAAATTTGATTGGTTGAGGTGAGAATTGGACCCACTTAAAATGAATACCATGATAAAAGTAGCCAAGCTTAGGGGTCGTTTCTTTTTTTCTATTAGCTAAGGGAAGTGTGGGGTCAATCTATTTAATATTATTTGTTTTGTTAGTGGGGTCCATTTGAGCCCTTGTTTCATCTATCCCCATAGGAGTAATGTGAGAGGACTCTCCCCATTAAGACCCACTAACAGTCATGGGTCCCACATGGGCCCCAAGCATCCATTAGCTAACAAAATAAATAAACACCCCCTTAGTGGGGTTAGCACAAGGAAAATATTTGGGGGCCATCCTCATTTGTGAGTCCTACAAAAACATACCAAACAACAAATTTTTACCATCAACCTCAAATCCTACCCCCATCCCCTCAAACCAAACACACCCTAACTTTTTTTTGGAAGTGTAATTAAGATCCATAACAAATAAAATTAAAATGAGAAATAAGAATTAACAACAATCATATATTTCAGATGCACTTACAAAAATAGATGCATTTATTTACAACTTTTTCTTCCTCATTTGAATGTGTAGCTACAATTACTTCTCATCATTCTAATTTTAATTATTCTTCTCACCGGATCCTTTGTCTGTAAAAGCGTTAATAAGCTTATGTTAAAGGTTTATACTTATTTAATAAGCCTTTTTTTTTTTTTTTTTTTTGCCTTTTAAAAAATGTATGATAAAATTTTGATGGCGGTGATACTTTAGTTACTACAAAAAAAAACAACTTTAAAACAAAATGAATAAGTCTAATGTTATGATGTTACGTTTGTTTTTTCATATGTTTTATGTATATCTGCAAAATCATGCTTGCGAGAAAAGATGTGGATCTAAAATCTTTAAGATAAAAAAAATGATAATCTAAAAAAAATCTACAACATTGAAGGGAAAAAAATTCATCTTTTGAATCTTATAACTTAAAATAAACAAACGTTCTGCTTTCATTTGCTATTTCCACATAAGAGAAAAACAAACAAATTTCTTTCATTCTTTCTTCTTGCTTGCAGAAAAAAGTGAAAAAAATGATTTTAACCACAAAATGTATTTTGTAAACTACAATTAGCGTTCATATGGAATGAAAAAATCTAGAATTTAAAACCAGCATAATTATTTTATTTCTTAATTCACTATTTGTATAAAAGTAAAATCCGTAGTTACTTGACTTAAACATCAAAATTTTATATATACTCAACAGGTTTTAGCTACTTTTACATCATACATTTAAAACTTTTGTTAGCTGCTTTTACATCATAGATTTAAAACTTGTGTATTCTTATATATATTACGTTATGATTTTTAGATTGAATAACTAAAGATTCGGTCATAGTGAAATACGTTAATAAATTCATGACGCTTCATATCTTTTTATACTTTTTTAAAGGTTCACAAGTACTATTTGTCATACGGGGTAAGGACACAACTAATCAAAATTGCAACTTATATATAACAACAGCAAGAGCTTATACATAAAACTTTTGTCACTCATTTATTAGTTCATCATAATAAACATGTCTTGCAAGACTAAGACTTAGCTAATTAATGTTTATTATTCCTTGATCTATCTACTAAATATATAGACCCTACAAGCAACATCAGTATTCATTTGTGTTTAGTTGATCGAACACTAATTATATTTGGCACATCTTAGATCCTAACTTGCACGTCTTTAGCAGGGCTGGGGCTTCTTTGACAATTCGTTCCCTGCGTGGAGCATCCCAATTTCCTGCTCGTAGTGCTAAAAGCGTAAAATCACGTATATCACTGCATCGGCATATCTCATCCCATGTCCCAAGTTGTTTACAACAACTTTGCAAAAGCGTTTCTTGCTGCTTTTGCTCTTGGTGTTTCGTAAAGGTAGTTCCTTGTGGATCAACAAACCTTGACAACCACATATGGCAATAATTTTGAGATTGTTGTTGACTCTGCTTAGTACAATTCACTTGCGTTACAGCATTGATCGAAGCTGCTAAGTAGATGATGCGTGGATTGCGTCTACGCAAAAGGTTTTACTTCTCTAGGGATCTTGAGAAGCTTGCAATCCCCACCAGGCAGTGTACCTGACCGATGTAGTATAGTGTAGTGGCAAGTAACGGAGGATGATCGTTCTCTTGGGGAATAGTGTTCGTTAGGATTGAAATGGATTAAACTAGGTCTAGAGGTGAGGGATGATTCTTTTTTGTATTTTTTATGTTTTAAGGAAAGCAAGTAAAAATCACGGGTATTGGAAGAGTGGGCGGAATTAGTTGCTAGCCAACTAACCCAAATAACTACAAATGCAATAAAATAAAATGACAAGAAAATAAATGAGAGACTTCTAATAAGGATACAAACGTGTTTACTGAGGTTTCCTTACTCCCTAGTTATCTTTTATTACTAGATAGGTTTGCTACAATTGCATGGATGCCGGGTTTTAGTCTTTTATTAACATTCGTGGGGGCGTGTACAATCTTTCCCAACTCTATAAGCTCTTATCTCCTCCTACAACGACGCGTAAAGCGCCCATATCATAGGGATTATAAAAGTGGCTTATGCATTAAGTTTAACCAATTAGCTGTAGTACACATCCGACCCATGTTTCTTAAGACGTTCAAGCATGTTACCATTTGGAGTATTGCCAGTTTTCTTAAGCCTAACATCGATAAACATCCACCCACAACAATTAATAGCAAACCAACCAATGAATAATCAATAACTAGGTTTCATTATTCCTAAGCAAACACAAACAAACCTAGCCTAACATGTGAAAGGAAAGAAAAGCATACGATATAATCAAACAACACATAGACATATTGAATTATTAAAGGATAACTTATCTTCAATTAATCATGGAAAAAGAGGGTCTGAAACCTCAAAATAGCTGCAAAAGTCGACTAGGGTTCGTACCCCAAGTTCCTACCAAAAGTCCTGTAGAATATCAATAATCATAGCATACATGGTTTTGTGTTTAGATGGATTAGAATTATGGAAGAAGAAGAAGAATAGTAGAAGAGTTTAGAGAGAGAAAGAGAGAGAGAGAGTTGGGAACTTAGAGAGAGAAAGAGCAGGAAAATATGAATATTAGACTAGCTTCATGACCCGACCGATGGCCGGGTACGCTTAATAAAATTGTCTTACAAAAATATTTTAAGGGATAAATAAAATAAATTTCTTTATATATTGCTCATATATTATATGTAGTAATAATAGTTATTATACATAAAAATAAATAGTTGGAAGTATCATAAGAAAATAAATACATAATGGTTACACCTACAGAAAAATACAAATTCATACATTATAACTAACAAAATTAATTGAAGAAAATGATATAGATACATCACATAAAGATACGAAACTTGCATGAAAAAACATAAAAATTACGTCATTATTGAAATGTAACAAATGGAAACAAACATACTTTAAAAAAAATCTTAAACGAAAATTAGGAAACCATTAAAAATAAAATGTCTTGAACAAAGACATTGAAGGAGTCAATGTAAGAAATACTTTTCAATAATCTCTTCAAACATTATTTTGTAACGCCGCTTGAAAAGCATGCCTCATTTTGTATGCCTCACAGATACTTTCGTGTGTTGAATGGCTGGTCGGTGGAGATACTAAACCAATCTTGTATGCAGGTCGATTCCAAACTTGTATTTATAAATATAAAAAATAATGATGTAATAAAATTAGTTTTTTCAAATTGAAAGCATTATATAACAATTTTTTTTATTACCTGAGTCTAAACATCTTAACCTCAGGCATCATATCGTCATTGATATATATCTTGCTGGATCCACTATGATGCATGGCAATAGTTGGCGCACCTACATAAAGAGTAAAACACACTGAACTTGCCTTCATAACCATGCTCGTCGGTCTGGTTCCATTGTTTTGTTTTGGGGAATTTGGCAACAAAGCTAACAGTGATTTTCAAATTTTGGTTTCATCTGTCTCCTGTTATAGAAAAAAATACTTGTTGGTTAGCCTGTTTGACCCATTAGAGGTAAAACATACCCTTGATAGACTCATTCCTAAAGAAATGAGCAATATAGGACATTGAGAAAATACAAAAAGGGTTACGTAAGTATATCTGCATTTCCGGTTGCACGTGCAGGTTAGCCTGTTTGACCCATTAGAGGTAAAACATACCCTAGATATATGGGTTGTTTGGGCAAGCTTATGCTTAAAGGTTTATGTGTGTCAATAAACTTCCAATTCAAGGTATTATTTTTTCCTTCCCAAAAATGATATAAACTGTTAACTTAAGCTTAACCAAACACTTCCAAGGTGCTTAATAGCTTTGCTAAGAAACAATAAGCTATTAAGCACCTAAAATAAGCTTAACCAAACATCCCTTAACAACCCTTTGCCCATTAACAAACATTCAATAGGCTCACCAAAAAACATGCTTCCAACACCCCATAGTTAACAAATACACTCAGTATTAACCTGATAACATATTTTTCAAAAAAAGGTTTTCAATAGGACAGTATGATATCACTTAAGTCTCTTAGGATTGAAAGTATCATCATATAATTCAATCAGACGATAGTAAGATATCCCCTGAAATTCTTCAAGGTTTCTCAATTGGATTTTTTGCAACAAAATCTGAGTAACCACACTTTCTATAAATCCTTAGGCGTTCTCGCACATTTATTGATAATGGTCACACGACTTCCCAAAGAAACTGTGATAGCCACTAAGTTTCATCATTAAACGCTTATAGTCAGAAATTTATGTGGAATAAAAGTCTCTACATCATACCTGCAAAAGCCAAAAAAATGCATATGTCTGATAATGCCTTATCTTCATATAGGGGCCGTTATGTAACCGCAACGATCACCAAGCGTAATCCACAAGGAATTACCGAAGTGGCCTGCTTTCAGGGCTATTTGATGTTGACCCTGGCAGGAATTTCCATTCAATCACTGGGAGTTACATTAGTAACTTCCCTCATAAATGTTCTGGCAGATTGCTAAGATCTGCGTAGGACTCATAAATTTACCATTGGTGTCCTTAAAGTTGAACAGCCAGGGTAGAAGTAGCACGTATTCCTATGAGATCTTTTGATGCATCTCGTGGCTCTAGAGTCGATAAGTGCATTATTCGGTCGTCGGAGACTGGAGCGGTGTCTCCTGTTTCAATATCAACATAGCTCGTAATGAGCGGTCGATATATTATGCAGGGTTCCCTGGGAGAATGAAACAAGCTCTTTTGAAAGAACTTGAGTGGTTAGAAGGTTTAGTGCAGTGCGTCACTGGGTCCATGACGTCTTTCTTCAATACCGGTGTCGCCTTAGCAACAACCAGTAGCATATGAATTGAACCCGGTTTCTTCCCTAAGGTTGAATAATGGGAGGGCTATTTCTTTTCACTCTTTCTTATTTCGTTTCTTTTTAATTCTTCAACCCCTTCTTTCCCCTTTCTCATTTATCTCCTTTTTTCGTAATCATACCTAAGGACTTTTCTGTTACTATCTATTTGGTATTGTCCTAGGGTAGATCTCTCCGGCTCTGGCGGATCATAGGACGGTTTTCTTAACCTTAGCCATCTTATAACTCCATGACTATCCTATGTTCCATTGACCAAATATTTGAAAAATCACTCAAAGTGTTTATGATATAAGAAACACGTTTTGTTAACACTTTGAGAGTTTTTATATTTTCCAAATGCTCCCTCTTAACATGTGCTCATGGATTTTTGATTTANACCAAATATTTGAAAAATCACTCAAAGTGTTTATGATATAAGAAACATGTTTTGTTAACACTTTGAGAGTTTTTATATTTTCCAAATGCTCCCCCTTAACATGTGCTCATGGATTTTTGATTTAAATTTGCACATGTCGGGGTGAGTTGCACTTTTTGAATTGATCCACTCTTAATAGACATATACCCGAGGGACACGTTTACGTTGCTTAGTTAAAGGGATCCATTATCAGTTTTTAGGTGATAACTAGCCCTAATAACTAACTTGAAGTTGTTAACATTCCTTAATAATGAAGCTAGACCCGTCAAAGTACATATCTAAGAAGAGCTTCTCGGAACGGTACTTTCTACTTGGATAAATCCTTTCGAATACTAACAGTTGTGTTTCGTCAATTCATGGGTCAATTCTGAGTCACGCTCACATGAAATGCTGATTCCATTTTTCACCACTAGCCACTTGCTCCCCCTCAATATGTGCATTGATGTGTCAAAGAGTTTAGCACATATGGGAGTGTGATGAACTCAAATAATTACATATTATTATCATCATTTATCCTATTTATTTGACTTTTTTTTACTATATTATTTATGAGAATCGGTACTTTAATGTTTACTTTAGTAATTCTCAGGTAAAAACAATCAATAGGTGAAACTTGGCGATTTTGGACTAATTATGGAGCAAAACAAGCAAGATGTCAAAAGTCTACTGAAATCCAGAAGATGCGCCGTATCTATCTCAACAGATACGCCGCAATATCATACTTAGCTGAATTCGAAGACCATTGCCTGACTTTGAAGAATGCGCCGCATGTAATTCTATCATGCGCCGCATATGAAACTTTGGTCAAAGAAGAATATCAAGCTCGTTCTTCTCCAGATACGCCGCATTACACTTCTGACATACGGCGTATCACTATCAACACTTCACCAGATAAAATCCAAGATACTGAAGGGCATGTTCCGGATACAAGAATCAAGATACGCTGCATCTAAAGACGGTGTACGAATATTCCAGAATATATTAATCTTGGACCCCACGCGAAGTTAAGTCAATGCGCCACATCTACTTACTCAATGCGCCGCATCGAGCCCTCAGACATAAACTATAAATACCCCAAGACCTAGACGAATTTTGTGTGCAACATAACTCTAAGGAGCCGAATTCAGTCGAAGAAGAAACACAAGACACACCCCAAACGAAGATATTAGAGTTGTAAGAAGGTCCTGCATATATTTAATTCATTAAGTAGTTTTGTTTTATTGTAATAGTACGCTTTAATTCATCAAGATTGATGGGCTTGTGGCCACCATATTGCTCCCCTTAAAGTTGCTTTCCCATCAATTAAAGTCTATATGATGATGTTTTTGGTGACTTATATTAGTGCTTTGATAACCTCTGTGTCTAGCTGAGTCTTGCTTGGGCTGCCATACCCCTTCCTCGCCTATTTAGCTGACGTCTTTGGATAAATAGGATAGACATAAGTGATCATTAAGGGTTTACTCGCCGATATAATGAGATCAAACGATACGCTTAGAACTAGCAATAAAACAAGTGACAAGCTACTTAATTATCAGGACAGGCCTTCTTGTGCTTCTAATTATCTATCTGTATACTTGTATGCTATTCGTTGATTCATGCTCATTAGTTTAATTTACTATTTAATATAACCAATCTGTGCTAGTCTCTCAGGCTGAACCCCCCTTTTGTTAGATTAGGCTGTAAAACTAACTTAGGACATTAAAATACTGATTAGGTTAATTAGATAATACGTTCCACTCTTAGTGATTAACACTCTACTTACCATTATATTCATACTGACCGGATACACTGCTCGTTAAGTGTGTGTGTTATTGATAAGTCGGCTAAATATAAATTTAAAACTTGAGTAGGCATTAATACTGCTAAACCGCAACGACACATCACGCGCATCAGAGTGCTTATGTTTACGTCCAAAACATCACATTTTTATCAGATTTTCATGTTTAAATCACATTCTCTCCCCCGATAAAAAATTTTCAAATCTTTTGAGATTTTGTGATCTCAATTGATTTAAAATATATTTAGAAAATATGGGAGAAAAATGTGATCAGATTTAAAATGTACTGATTTTGAAATGAAATAATTATCGAACACTGCTGATGGTGCACAAAGTTTTGAAAGGTGCAAAAATTTTGAGCAAATACTCTCCCCCTCAATTAATGACCCGTATTATATTTAAAGAGCTGTAGTCATGACATTGAGCGTTAAGTATTTGTGAAAATTTAAGTCCAATTGCCACCTTGTGAACCGCAAAGTCTCTCCTGAAGAATCATAGATGAGAGAGACTTTGTGATGTAAAGAATACTTCTCTTCTTATACAAGAAATAATGCACTGAAACGTACATTATTTCGAATTAAAACGGATATGAAGTAATCCGTGCCTGGGTGAACTTCACCCAGTGAGAGGAACAGCCGTCTTTTTGGCGACGTGCTTTCCCCATAGATAAGAGCGGGTTGCTATCTGAAGTAATAGAAAGCCATAATTTTACGAACGGGTAACAGTCTGAAATAACTACAAGTCATTTTAGGCATGTTTTGAAAACATTTTGAATTTCTGTTTGAACTTCATTTAAAAATCCGTGTCATTATTGAATGACATTTCTAGGTCCGTAAATATTATCGATGCCAGAAGACATGCCTTGAAAAACTTTTTATTTTTTGGTATTTTCTATTTTTCTGATTTTTATGGTTTTTTAAGATTTATATTTTTCTAGATACAATTTTTTTGAAAAGAAAAAATATGTACAAAATGGAGTGCACGCTTGGTTTTAAAGAATGATTTAGCGATACACTTTCCTTACCTTGAATTCCAACGAGGACTGAAAAACCGGTGTTTCATTTTGAAATAACACTCGTGGAATCCATGGAGATTTAAAACTCATTCTCCGTTGAAAAGTTGATTGAGAAACCCAGTGATTCTCTAGGAGTTTTAAAATCTGAAGAAGAAGATTTCCCCCTAAGGTTGAACCACATGGGTTGTTTTTGAAGATTTGTATAAGTAATACGTGGAAATCTTCCGGCATTTGAGACTGNATACAAGAATCAAGATATGCTGCATCTAAAGACGGTGTACGAATATTCCAGAATATATTAATCTTGGACCCCACGCGAAGTTAAGTCAATGCGCCGCATCTACTTACTCAATGCGCCGCATCGAGCCCTCAGACATAAACTATAAATATCCCAAGACCTAGACGAATTTTGTGTGCAACATAACTCTAAGGAGCCGAATTCAGTCGAAGAAGAAACACAAGACACACCCCAAACGAAGATATTAGAGTTGTAAGAAGGTCCTGCATGTATTTAATTCATTAAGTAGTTTTGTTTTATTGTAATAGTACGCTTTAATTCATCAGGATTGATGGGCTTGTGGCCACCATATTGCTCCCCTTAAAGTTGCTTTCCCATCAATTAAAGTCTATATGATGATGTTTTTGGTGACTTATATTAGTGCTTTGATAACCTCTGTGTCTAGCTGAGTCTCGCTTGGGCTGCCATACCCCTTCCTCGCCTATTTAGCTGACGTCTTTGGATAAATAGGATAGACATAAGTGATCATTAAGGGTTTACTCGCCGATATAATGAGATCCAACGAGATAGATTAGATTACGATACGCTTAGAACTAGCAATAAAACAAGTGACAAGCTACTTAATTATCAGGACAGGCCTTCTTGTGCTTCTAATTATCTATCTGTATACGTGTATGCTATTCGTTGATTCATGCTCATTAGTTTAATTTACTATTTAATATAACCAATCTGTGCTAGTCTCTCAGGCTGAACCCCCCTTTCGTTAGATTAGGCTGTAAAACTAACTTAGGACATTAAAATACTGATTAGGTTAATTAGATAATACGTTCCACTCTTAGTGATCGACACTCTACTTACCATTATATTCATACTGACCGGATACACTGCTCGTTAAGTGTGTGTGTGTTATTGATAAGTCGGCTAAATATAAATTTAAAACTTGAGTAGGCATTAATACTGCTAAACCGCAACGACACATCACGCGCATCAGAGTGCTTATGTTTACGTCCAAAACATCACATTTTTATCAGATTTTCATGTTTAAATCACATTCTCTCCCCCGATAAAAAATTTTCAAATCTTTTGAGATTTTGTGATCTCAATTGATTTAAAATACATTTAGAAAATATGGGAGAAAAATGTGATCAGATTTAAAATGTACTGATTTTGAAATGAACTGATTATCGAACACTGCTGATGGTGCACAAAGTTTTGAAAGGTGCAAAAATTTTGAGCAAATACTCTCCCCCTCAATTAATGACCCGTATTATATTTAAAGAGCTGTAGTCATCACATTGAGCGTTAAGTATTTGTGAAAATTTAAGTCCAATTGCCACCTTGTGAACCGCAAAGTCTCTCCTGAAGAATCATAGATGAGAGAGACTTTGTGATGTAAAGAATACTTCTCTTCTTATACAAGAAATAATGCACTGAAACGTATATTATTTCGAATTAACACGGATATGAAGTAATCCGTGCCTGGGTGAACTTCACCCAGTGAGAGGAACAACCGTCTTTTTGGCGACGTGCTTTCCCCATAAATAAGAGCGGGTTGCTATCTGAAGTAATAGCAAGCCATAATTTTACGAACGGGTAACAGTCTGAAATAACTACAAGCCATTTTAGGCATGTTTTGAAAACATTTTGAATTTCTGTTTGAACTTCATTTAAAAATCCATGTCATTATTGAATGACATTTCTAGGTCCGTAAATATTATCGATGCCAGAAGACATGCCTTGAAAAACTTTTTACTTTTTGGTATTTTCTATTTTTCTGATTTTTATGGTTTTTTAAGATTTATATTTTTCTATTTACAATTTTTTTGAAAAGAAAAAATATATACAAAATGGAGTGCACGCTTGGTTTTAAAGAATGATTTAGCGATACACTTTCCTTACCTTGAATTCCAACGAGGACTGAAAAACCGGTGTTTCATTTTGAAATAACACTCGTGGAATCCATGGAGATTTAAAACTCATTCTCCGTTGAAAAGTTGATTGAGAAACCCAGTGATTCTCTAGGAGTTTTAAAATCTGAAGAAGATTTCCCCCTAAGGTTGAACCACATGGGTTGTTTTTGAAGATTTGTATAAGTAATACGTGGAAATCTTCCGGCATTTGAGATTGCGAAAGCAAAGTCATTCTTATAATACATCGAAAGCATTTCAGATTTGAAAATTTGACAGAATTTGAACAACTTCGCTTTGGTCTCCACACTTGCTTTACCGGAGTAAAACGACAGTGCAAAGATTTTGAAAAGCTTGTTTCTCAACATTTGAATCCTGTTTCAAGTTTGGCCTTTTGACACATTTAGCCCCTTTGACCTCTCTCATCCTTCCCATGAAAATACTTACTTGATTTTGCATATTACAAAACGCTCATGAGAGATTGGTGTATCAGAAATCAAACTAAAATATGCAACTACATGAACAATACGGTTGAACATTTTTCTCCTCCTCAAAACGTGTTTCATACTAAACATTTTGGCAATAGTTGAACTTTTGACGAAACATATCTTGACTTCAAATACGATGACATGTACTTGCTCACAGAAAATGCATCACGCACAAACAAGCATACAGGAGAATCAAAAACTCATTCTAAATCTTCCTAAGTGCACATAATTCTCAAATTAACACACAAGATCACAGATTAATTCATTCTTTCACTCGAGATTTTCCGATTGTTATCATGGTTTAGGGTTATGTTTTGAGACTTTGCATGCATGCTAGAATCATGATGCATGAATATTGTACAAACAAACACCCTAGTAGTAGCAGCAAAGACATTGACATCTTAAACCCTAAGTCACTTGATTTCAAATCGATGTTGTTTCTAATCGAGTAAACACCCAATCAAGAATTCGTTAGTGTTCTCTAAGGCTATATGAACTAATTAATTAGACTAAAATACATCAAAGGGAAATGCTTCAATCGATAGTTACATAAACCCTAGTATCTGATTATGCCTTTTTGATTGGTGTTATCATTTGAAACATTTTATGGAATGATTAGTCAACAACCATGAAGAAATTAGAATCTCACAATAATCGAGGATAAAAAGAAACTTGTTAGTCTGAATCGTTGAGATTTTCAACTATGTGTGATACTTTTGAGAGCATTTTTTAATTCGAATGAAGAAACAATTTTTCTTGAAGAATTATGATAAGGTGTGCAAGCTTCATGATGTTGTGAAAATTTTCTCCCCCTCAAAACATGTTCCATTATGACAATGCAAAGTAAAATTTAATTTAATAGAGGGACATAGTTTTGAGGATAGAAAGTTTGCACACGGAGAAAGAAAATTCTTTTTGTAGTTTTTGAAAATTTTGTATATATTTTATTTGTTTTAAAAAAGATATTTACAAAAAAAATTATGGTTTAAGATATGTGCAAGATATATTATTCAATTTAAGAAGATGATGATGTGAATACCAAAGTGAGGATATCGTTCTGTACGTGTAGGAATCAGTAGTCAACATCTCTTAAACATTCACCACCAAAGCTTTCAAGGCTCCTGAATAGTCGTCTGAACTTGTGCCTTCCCAATGTGATTGATGAGTGTGTAAATACTCATCATTTTTACCTAATCTGAACTGCCAAAAACATCCAAAAACATCCAATAATGCATCAAAATAGTGAAAATATTCCAAAAGTGTGTTTTATATGTTCTAGATGCAAAATGTTTGAAAACAAATGAAAAACGAACAAAGTTTGCATAATTGGCAGTTTCAGTCCCTCAACTTTCACAACTTGTCAAATCTAGTCCTTGGTTATTTCAAATCATGCAAAATATCATAAAAGGTCCTTGGGGACTCATAAGTTGTCAAAACAAATCCTTTGAATATCAAAAATCACAAATTTACAACTTTGGTCCCCCAAGTTTGAAAAATGTCAAAAATAGTCCTTGGTGATTTAAAAAGTGAAAATAATCAAAAATAAACCTTGTACTATTCATAAATGACACAATTGGTCCTTGTAGTAAAATTTTGGAAAATTACAAGTTTGGTCCCTTAAGTTTCACAAGTTGGCAAAAACGGTCCCTGGATATTCAAAATGGGAAAATAGCATCTATGGTCCTTATATTATTCAAATATGGCAAGATTAGTCTCTTGGAATACTTTGGAAACTTGTCAAATCCAACCCCTCAAAATTCCAGAAATTACATAATTGGTCCTTGTGAAATCTACAAACCAAACGGACCCTTATATACTTCATAAACCCATTAAATCCAAATCCATAAACCCAAAACAAACCCACCCCATTACACCCCTTGGCCTGTTTCCTTTGCTTGGCCCAACTTCCACAAAGCCCAATCCCAATTTTTATAAATAAACCCACCCCCTAGTTTGACCCCAGTCAAACTCACCTTCACCCTCACCCCNCCTAACTTGTTTTAGCCTGTCTATAAGACCTAGAAACCTGTTTTGACCGTGTGTTTTGGATAAGTGCTTATTTGCATATTTTAGCTTATTCAGTGTGAATTCTCAGTTGTTTTAGCTTAATTTACATGCATTTGATTTAGTCTTAGCTTATTTCATCCACTGTAACTTGTTTGTGGCTCATTTCATGTAAAGTTCATAAAGAAAAATCCAAAAAACAATCTGTCAAGAACAAAATCTTGCACAGAGCTTATTTTTGAGCTTAAGCAAAAGTGATTTCACAAAAGTTGTCCATTTTCAGTGTTAGAACAAGTTCCAAAAAGAAAAATCCAAAAATAATCACTTTTTAAGAAAAGTGATAGTTTCTATTTAATATAATTTAGATTTTAATTTTTCTTTTCTAATTTTAATTAAGTACTTACCTGTTTTTATAATTTTCTTAAATTCCTAGTATCTTAAAGTATTTTTATAAATTTTCTTAGAATTTTCCCTGTTATTCTAGTATTTATTAGAATTAATAATAGTTAAATTAATAATTAGTTAATATTAGTAAATTAAATAGTTTTAATAGTTTTTGTAAAACAGTAGTATCTTTTTATATTTTTCCTAAGTTCTAAATAATATTTAGTACTTCTGGTTATTTTCCTAGAAGTTTTACTGTTCATTTTATAATTTTTAGATTTAATTTTAATTAAAACTGTTTAATTAGAAAAACCAAGAAGAAAATAGTTTTAGTGTTTAAATTAATCTCAGATCCATTTTTATAAATTTTCTAGTTTGTATACATTGTTTAGAATCTGTAAAAATTGGATTTGTAATTTTCTTATTTCATTTTCTATTTTTCTTATTTAATCTAGTTTAATTAACCTTTATATAATAGTTTAGTAATTAATTAATAAAAGTTCCACAAAAAGACAAAAATATTTATTTTCAATTTTATTATTTCTTTTAAGTCATTTTAGATTTTTAGAAATTAATTTTGCAAATTTTAGTGTAATTTTGTAATTTTAACCCTTTTTAGATTTGTTATTAATTAGTTTTAATTAAGTTTTTAAATAGTTTTATTAATTAATTAATATTTAAATATTAAAATAATAAAAAAAAAATATTTTTCTTTTTAATTTAATTTTCTTTTCATTTTTAATTTTGTAAAAGTTTCACTTTCACCCCTTCTAGTTTTCATTTGTTCATAATTTACCTTTTTCATTTACGTGATTAATCTGTCTGTATTAGGTTTTCCCAAAGCCTAATTCTGTTTCCCTGTAGTGTAGAATTTTGTTATTTATCATTTCCATTAGTGTAAACAATACCAAATAATCAATCATAATCTTCTTCTGGTTACTATTCCTGATCATCTCTTCCCAAAACGTTTTCAAAAATACAATTTTAATCTCGTCGGGATATAACGACCCGGGAACACACTGTGCTTACACCGGATCATTAATTGATCACTCTCTCCCTCATTTGACTTAGTTGACCACACCTGGTTGACTGGTTAGTTTGGGACGAGTCAGTGATGCATTGGTAGCTTCCCCCAAACCGACAATCATCTTCATGAGACCACTTCCCCCAAGTAGTTGAAGTGATGCAAAAAGTCTCATTGTATGAAGCTCGAAAACCCCGAAGAACAACTATAACACCGAAGTAACAAGATAAAACACGGATCATCTCTGCGGTTATCAATCCAGAATAAATGATTAAGCCCGATCACATGACATTATTGTGCGTCCCCGATGTACATATTACTCTGCGGTTTTGAGCCGTTGTCTATTCAGGGGAATAATAAATCAACATCTTCATTTCACCTAATGCATTCCAGTTATCTTTCACATAGTAAATAAGCCCATAGTGTACACATGTTCCCAACAAAAGAAGAAACGATGACACCAAAGTAACAGGTTGAAGCACTGACCCTCTCTGCGGATATCAACTCCGAAATAAATGATTAAGCCTGGTCACGTGAACCTGTTGTGCGCCCCTGATGTACACATATCTCTCCCCTGATGGTTGCGATCTCATCGGAATCAGCATAACAATGTGTACATGAATCACCAGAAGCACTTTACCATAAATCATATCAGCACGTATGAAGATATCGATAAGCAATATCATCTCACGCTCCAAATATTCTTCTCATATTTCATCCCTACTGAAAGCTGACGTAATACGTACCACAAGTATCAGGAGACCACTTCCCCCACGTAGTTGGAATGATAAACCAAAGGCCACGAGTTAAGACACTGATNACAATTTCAATCTCGTCGGGATATAACGACCCGGGAACACACTGTGCTTACACCGGATCATTAATTGATCACTCTCTCCCTCATTTGGCTTAGTTGACCACACCTGGTTGACTGGTTAGTTTGGGACGAGTCAGTGATGCAATTGTAGCTTCCCCCAAACCGACAATCATCTTCATGAGACCACTTCCCCCAAGTAGTTGAAGTGATGCAAAAAGTCTCATTGTATGAAGCTCGAAAACCCCGAAGAACAACTTTAACACCGAAGTAACAAGATAAAACACGGATCATCTCTGCGGTTATCAATCCAGAATAAATGATTAAGCCCGATCACATGACATTATTGTGCGTCCCCGATGTACATATTACTCTGCGGTTTTGAGCCGTTGTCTATTCAGGGGAATAATAAATCAACATCTTCATTTCACCTAATGCATTCCAGTTATCTTTCACATAGTAAATAAGCCCATAGTGTACACATGTTCCCAACAAAAGAAGAAACGATGACACCAAAGTAACAGGTTGAAGCACTGACCCTCTCTGCGGATATCAACTCCGAAATAAATGATTAAGCCTGGTCACGTGAACCTGTTGTGCGCCCCTGATGTACACATATCTCTCCCCTGATGGTTGCGATCTCATCGGAATCAGCATAACAATGTGTACATGAATCACCAGAAGCACTTTACCATAAATCATATCAGCACGTAAGAAGATATCGATAAGCAATATCATCTCACGCTCCAAATATTCTTCTTATATTTCATCCCTACTGAAAGCTGACGTAATACGTACCACAAGTATCAGGAGACCACTTCCCCCACGTAGTTGGAATGATAAACCAAAGGCCACGAGTTAAGACACTGATTTTCTCTGCGGTTATGACATTTGTCTTCCCGAGATAACTTCAATTAAGAAGAATTAAGTTCATCACGTGTACTCGATATGCATTAAGATGTATGTTTCCTTCCCCCTTGCTGGTTTTGATACCTCAGAATCAGCAACACGTTTTACGCACACATACTTGAAATCTTGTGAGAAGAACTAAATTGGCTTAAATGTATCTGGTGAGAATCAACTGCAACTGAAACTCTCTCTGACTATCTTTACCTACCCTTATGTAGGCTATTTGAAGTGATCACTGATGAAGTAAAAACCCGATATACCAAACTTGAAACTGAAGTAGAATTCCCAAATTCGTTACTTAAGCTTGCACTGTTGTTGATTAAAGAACGATGTAGAAGAAACCCTCTAAGTACCCTAGACACTCAACAAAGAGTCAAAATAAGTACAACACCTCTTGAGACTATCCACATCTGCATCTGCGTGTGACACTGAGCACTACAATGTAACTCCTTGAAGTGATAGCTATAACCCGTGAGTACTACAATGTAACTCCTTCCATCGGGTATAACTAGATAATCCAAGTCCCAATCATAAACTTTAAGAGTTCAAGCAAGTCATCAATCGATAAATGAAATTTCGATGATGAAATAAGTAGACGCTTTCGTAAAACACACTTCAATCTAAATTCAGGGATGCTGATGGATGTGTAAATACTCATCATTTTTGTCCCATCTGAACTGCAAAAACATTTAAAAACACTCAGAAATGCCTCAAAATACAGAAAATATCCCTGGATTGTGTTTTATATGTTTCAGGTGCAAAATGAATGAAAACAGATGAAAAACGAACAAAGTTTGCATAATTGGCAGATTTAGTCCCTCAACTTTCAAAGCTTGACAAAATCAGTCCCTGAGCATTTGTGTTGGAAGAAAAGTCAACAAAGGTCCTTGGAAATTCACAAGTTGTCATAATTGGTCCTTTGGTGAAAAGTTTGAGGATTTGGCAAGAATGGCCCCTCGAGTTTCAAAATTGGCAAAACAAGTCCCTGGGAATTCAAATTTGGAAAATCACATTTAAGGTCCTTTGGATTATTGGAATTTGGCATATTTTACCCTTGGACTAAGTTAGGAAAGTTGGCAGGAATACCCCCTCAATTTTCAGCAAATAACAATTTTGGTCCTTGTGGTTTTCACTACTAATAACAAACAGACCTTTGTTTTATTCTTAACCCACAAAACAAATAAACCCCACCCCTTATAACAGTCCAACCCATCCCACCTTATCCACCTAGCCCACCAATTCCTGTGGCCCAAAACACAAACAAAACACCCCCTGATTATATAACCCGGTCAAACAAGTCAACCTCCACCTCCTTCCCCCCCCCCACTTGAGCCTGCAAATCCTCTGCCAACCCCATCTCCCACACCACTTGCTCCCTTATTCACTTCCAAACAACAAAAGACAAATCCCATTTAATGCTTTCATCTCTTATAACCACCTCTCCCCCACCATCTCCACTTGCAACCTGCAACCCATCACTTCCATCACCTCTCCCACCATTCCACCACCCAAACCTAACCCACTACCCCCCACAATAAATGCACCACCCCCTGTTGCATCTCCACAGTGCAAATTGCACTTTATCCATTTTGGCGCCAAAAACACGTGGAGGGCTAGGATCATCCATTTTGCAATTGGACAGCTGGGATATGCTCAGAAGCTCATGGGAACCCTAATTCAAGGCTCTATAAGGGAGAAGAAGCCACAGAGAAGGAGCAGTAGAATAATTTAGTTTTCATGTATGTCGTTTAATCAAATTTTCAAATTCTAGTGTATCATTTAGCTTTTAAGCATTGTGTTAAGCTTTTCCAGTGTAATCTTAATCTTTTCTAATAATAAAATTCAAGTTTCAGTTCAAGTATTAGTTTATGCAATATGTTCTTCTTTCAAAAATCTCATGTAATTTGATTGTTGTTTGTAGTTGCTATTATGGACTGAGATAAGACACTTAGGCTCCCAGAAAGCTTTTCAAAGCTTTTAACCATAAAACAAAGTCTAGAATCAAAAATAAAAAAAAAATAAATTAAATAAGTGAAAAATAAAAAAAAAAGAGAGAGAAGAAGAAAGAAGAAGCTGGAGCACTGTTTATACTGGATGGCAGTGGGTTAGAGGTTTGTGGAAACCATTAGGAAGTGTAATTGGTCCCTGATTCACTTGGTTTTGGCAGGATAGCACACTGTGAGCTTAATTCCAATCTTTCCTTCTCTGTTTATTCATAGTTATTAATCTGCTTATTATTGTTCTTTTAAGGTTATTTTGTGTTGATTAGTGATAATTTAGATTAAAAATAGCTTGTAATTGCTTAGTATCTGTTATACTCCATTTTCTTGTTTTCACTGTCACTTAGTATAAATTAGTATAGTTGGTATTTGTGGTATTAGCCTGTGTTTCTGAGTTCTTATAAACCTGTTGGATCATAGTTAAGATTGTTAGAAGCATTTCCATCACCATTGTTTTCTGTTATTTCAAAAATCAAAAACTAGTAATTGATAAGGACTGTTTGGATTTGCTGATAAAAGGGTGCTCCAGTGTATGCTTGTTGTTAATCATTGTTGGAACATATCAATATAGGTCCTAGGAGTTCATTTATGCCATAAAATCTCAGAGTTGTGTGATAAAAGTCAAAATAGATCTTCGATCTCATCTTAAGTTTCCACTGTTAGGTATTTAGAAGTCAAGATCATCCAAATCAGTCAAATAGTTGTTAAGATTGTTAAATTCCATCTCATTTTAGCCTAATACATCATTTTCAATCATTAGGATACAATCAAAACTCATTAAAGTCAACTTAAGAGTGATTTTCTCAAAAGTCAAAAACCATAAACTGTAAAAATGGTCAAATCTCTTAGGTGATGCACAGTGCTCATAATTGATTGGAAATAAATAATTATTGTTAATTTGTGATCTTTGGTGGCCTGTGTGAGTGAATCAACAAGAAAATTTGATTTTCAAACTTGTTTGCTCATAAAATTTTGGGCTCAAACTTGTCTGTTGAGCTTGTAACCTACCCTGTGCACCCAGTGTCACCCAACCTTTTTAAAACCACAACTTGCTCAATTGTGGATCATTTTGTTAGAATTTTGTTGTTTTGGACAATACCCTGGGTTGGCTAGTTGGTTGTATACTTGGTTTGGTCTAATTTGCTTATTCATTAGCTTTCTTTGGTCTCATAAGTTGCCTTTAGGACCACTGTCATTCTGTTGTTTACCAAGTATACTTAGCTTATTGATTTTTTGTTCTGTGTGATCTAGTGGGTAATTGTTGTTTGTTTTGAGTTAGTACAAGTTGTTTGAGTATAGTTTAAACATATTTCACCCTTGTTTCACTTTGCATAATCATTTGGCCTTATAACTTGTATCTGTGCAAAGTATCTTAACTCAGTGTTTTGCACCACCTTCACAAGCCTCTAAAAAGCTCATTACTTGAGCTTTTCCTGAGATTGTGGGCTTTTTGGAAAGCCCACTGGGTGGACTTGCCATTTCCAAGATCAACTTAGTTCTTAGAGCTTTTGCCCCAACTTGTTTTAGCCTGTCTATAAGACCTAGAAACCTGTTTTGACTGTGTGTTTTGGATAAGTGCTTATTTGCATCTTTTAGCTTATTCAGTGTGAATTCTCAGTTGTTTTAGCTTAATTTACATGCATTTGATTTAGTCTTAGCTTATTTCATCCACTGTAACTTGTTTGTGGCTCATTTCATGTAAAGTTCATAAAGAAAAATCCAAAAAACAATCTGTCAAGAACAAAATCTTGCACAGAGCTTATTTTTGAGCTTAAGCAAAAGTGATTTCACAAAATTGGTGTTAGAACAAGTTCCAAAAAGAAAAATCCAAAAATAATCACTTTTTAAGAAAAGTGATAGTTTCTATTTAATATAATTTAGATTTTAATTTTTCTTTTCTAATTTTAATTAAGTACTCACCTGTTTTTATAATTTTCTTAAATTCCTAGTATCTTAAAGTATTTTTATAAATTTTCTTAGAATTTTCCCTGTTCATCTAGTATTTATTAGAATTAATAATAATTAAATTAATAATTAGTTAATATTAGTAAATTAAATAGTTTTAATAGTTTTTGTTAAACAGTAGTATCTTTTTATATTTTTCCTAAGTTCTAAATAATATTTAGTACTTCTGGTAATTTTCCTAGAATTTTTACTGTTCATTTTATAATTTATAGATTTAATTTTAATTAAAACAGTTTAATTAGAAAAACCAAAAAGAAAATAGTTTTAGTGTTTAAATTAATCTCAGATCCATTTTTATAATGTTTCTAGTTTTTATACATTGTTTAGAATCTGTAAAAATTGGATTTGTAATTTTCTTATTTCATTTTCTATTTTTCTTATTTAATCTAGTTTAATTAACCTTTATATAATAGTTTAGTAATTAATTAATAAAAGTTCCACAAAAAGACAAAAATATTTATTTTCAATTTTTATATTTCTTTTAAGTCATTTTAGATTTTTAGAAATTAATTTTGCAAATTTTAGTGTAATTTTATAATTTTAACCCTTTTTTGATTTGTTATTAATTAGTTTTAATTAAGGTTTTTAAATAGTTTTATTAATTAATTAATATTTAAATATTAAAATAATAAAAAAAAATTATTTTTAATTTAATTTTCTTTTCATTTTTAATTTTGTAAAAGTTTCATTTTCACGCCTTCTAGTTTTCATTTGTTCATAATTTACCTTTTTCATTTACGTGATTAATCTGTCTGTATTAGGTTTTCCCAAAGCCTAATTCTGTTTCCCTGTAGTGTAGAATTTTGTTATTTATCATTTCCATTAGTGTAAAGAATACCAAATAATCAATCATAATATTCTTCTGGTTACTATTCCTGATCATCTCTTCCCAAAACGTTTTCAAAAATACAATTTCAATCTCGTCGGGATATAACGACCCGGGAACACACTGTGCTTACACCGGATCATTAATTGATCACTCTCTCCCTCATTTGGCTTAGTTGACCACACCTGGTTGACTGGTTAGTTTGGGACGAGTCAGTGATGCAATTGTAGCTTCCCCCAAACCGACAATCATCTTCATGAGACCACTTCCCCCAAGTAGTTGAAGTGATGCAAAAAGTCTCATTGTATGAAGCTCGAAAACCCCGAAGAACAACTTTAACACCGAAGTAACAAGATAAAACACGGATCATCTCTGCGGTTATCAATCCGGAATAAATGATTAAGCCCGATCACATGACATTATTGTGCGTCCCCGATGTACATATTACTCTGCGGTTTTGAGCCGTTGTCTATTCAGGGGAATAATAAATCAACATCTTCATTTCACCTAATGCATTCCAGTTATCTTTCACATAGTAAATAAGCCCATAGTGTACACATGTTCCCAACAAAAGAAGAAACGATGACACCAAAGTAACAGGTTGAAGCACTGACCCTCTCTGCGGATATCAACTCCGAAATAAATGATTAAGCCCGGTCACGTGAACCTATTGTGCGCCCCTGATGTACACATATCTCTCCCCTGATGGTTGCGATCTCATCGGAATCAGCATAACAATGTGTACATGAATCACCAGAAGCACTTTACCATAAATCATATCAGCACGTAAGAAGATGTCGATAAGCAATATCATCTCACGCTCCAAATATTCTTCTTATATTTCATCCCTACTGAAAGCTGACGTAATACGTACCACAAGTATCAGGAGACCACTTCCCCCACGTAGTTGGAATGATAAACCAAAGGCCACGAGTTAAGACACTGATTTCTCTGCGGTTATGACATTTGTCTTCCCGGTATAACTTCAATTAAGAAGAATTAAGTTCATCACGTGTACTCGATATGCATTAAGATGTATGTTTCCTTCCCCCTTGCTGGTTTTGATACCTCAGAATCAGCAACACGTTTTATGCACACATACTTGAAATCTTGTGAGAAGAACTAAATTGGCTTAAATGTATCTTGTGAGAATCAACTGCAACTGAAACTCTCTCTGACTATCTTTACCTACCCTTATGTAGGCTATTTGAAGTGATCACTGATGAAGTAAAAACCCGATATACCAAACTTGAAACTGAAGTAGAATTCCCAAATCCGTTACTTAAGCTTGCACTGTTGTTGATTAAAGAACGATGTAGAAGAAACCCTATAAGTACCCTAGACACTCAACAAAGAGTCAAAATAAGTACAACACCTCTTGAGACTATCCACATCTGCATCTGCGTGTGACACCGAGCACTACAATGTAACTCCTTGAAGTGATAGCTATAACCCGTGAGTACTACAATGTAACTCCTTCCATCGGGTATAACTAGATAATCCAAGTCCCAATCATAAACTTTAAGAGTTCAAGCAAGTCATCAATCGATAAATGAAATTTCGATGATGAAATAAGTAGACGCTTTCGTAAAACACACTTCAATCTCAATTCAGGGATGCTGATGGGTGTGTAAATACTCATCATTTTTGTCCCATCTGAACTGCAAAAACATTTAAAAACACTCAGAAATGCCTCAAAAAGTGAAGAGTTGACTAGCCCACAAGGTTATGGCTTGTGGTAAAGACAGTGGAAAACCATAATTGGTAATCAACTCACCAAGATGATAATTTTATTCTAACAAAGAGTTGGCTAGTCCAAAAGCAAACGGCTTTTGGTAGAGACAAATCAAATCCGTTGACAGCTGATGGTTTGCTAAAAATCATTTGGTTATCAATGTACCAAAGTATCATACTAAAACATTGGCTACTCCAGAAGTAATGGCTTTTGGTAAAGAGACATCAAATCCATTAAATTTTCATAAAGGATTGCTAGGGACTAGCAATAGTTAAGTGTGGGGGATTGATGAGTGTGTAAATACTCATCATTTTTGTCCCATCTAAACTGTAAAAACATTTAAAAACACTTAGAAATGCCTCAAAATACAGAAAATATCCCTGGATTGTGTTTTATATGTTTCAGGTGCAAAATGATTGAAAACAGATGAAAAACGAACAAAGTTTGCATAATTGGCAGATTCAGTCCCTCAACTTTCAAAACTTGACAAAATCAGTCCCTGAGCATTTGTTTTAGAAGAAAAGTCAAGAAAGGTCCTTGGGAATTCACAAGTTGTCATAATTGGTCCCTTGGTGAAAAGTTTGAAGATTTAGCAAGAATGGTCCCTCGAGTTTCAAAATTAGCAAAACAAGTCCCTGGGAATTCAAATTTGGAAAATCACATTTAAGGTCCTTTGGATTATTGAAATTTGGCATATTTTACCCTTGGACTAAGTTTGGAAAGTTGGCAGGAATATCCCCTTAATTTTCAGCAAATAACAATTTTGGTCCTTGTGGTTTTCACTACTAATAACAAACAGACCCTTGTTTTATTCTTAACCCACAAAGCAAATAAACCCCACCCCTTATAACAGTCCAACCCATCCCACCTTATCCACCTACCCCACCAATTCCTGTGGCCCAAAACACAAACAAAACATGTCACACCCTGAATTTACCTGTTATGGCAGCAGAATTGAATACCTGGGTGTAACAATCATGGCATCTCATACAAGGTTATATTGAACGACCTAAAGTGTCGTTTTGAAAATACATCGTTTGATCATTAAAACATTTAGAGTTTACAAAATAAGGTCCCAAAAGATATTGCAAGTTTAAGAAAACAAGTTCAACAAGATCAAACGTTTCATAAGTGCATGAAATAAAAGTGAGACGCGTCGACTCCGCGACTCCAAGTAGGTCCAAATGCATGCCATCATGAGATGTCTTAATTACCTGAAAATACATTGCTAAAAACGGTCAACAATAATGTTGGTGAGAAAGCATAGGTTTATGAAAATGAATGTTATACGGTAACCTCAAGTATAATGTGTAAGACATAAGTCTCATGAAAAATAGTACAATAGACCTTAAGCTCATGACCCCGAAGCTAGACTGTACTAATGCCCCAAAAAGGAGTGCTTTGCCAAACACTCTGAATGTATGAAGTGAAATGCATCCGTTTGACTGTTGGAGATACCAACGCGGATGGAGGCGTCACCCTCAATAGATCTATCCACTCACCTTCGCTTGCTCACAATTAACGGTTCATGATGTACTAAATAGGGGACTTTAACATGGCAAATGCGGTAACTTAAGCATTGTACTTGAATTTAATACTTTGGCCCGTATGAAAATTGGTGCAATGTATTCTCCCCCGTGGGATTTGAAAACAATAAAAATGTAAACGGGGCTATGAAAACTCACCTGTAGTGATGGAACAATGTACTATGAAGTGGACTGAAAAGACAAGGCGCAACTCCTAGCCGCAACCTAAAATGAATGAAGTACAATCTAACTTAGATTATGAAATGAATTCATGTATGCACTTGCACTTATAATCTATACCACTCGTATTAATTTAAAACATGTATAATCGTCGAAAATATAGTTTATATTATCGTATTAAGTCATAATGTATTTTACATGTTCATATGGTGTAACGATGTTTTATGATAGTCGTTAGGCGATAAGTGTGAAAATACAAGTTTTCGTCGTAAAATATTATACTTAATAATTTCTGAAAACGGCTCAAGTGACCTCGGAAAACTAGTTGTAAAATGGTGTCTACTGAGAATTAGGGGTCATAGTCAGTAGCTTTGGAAAGCTTGTTACATTATCTAAAAGTTCTAACACTGACATTTTCCCTTATGTGCATAGATTATGAAATAAACAGTCATGAAGTGAGGTGTTTAGGCCAAAACTGCCATTTCTGGGCAGTTTTTAGGAACATTTGAAAGCTCATAGTTTACTGGTTATAAGTCCAAATGACAAAAGGCCAACTGATTTGAAAAGTACTCCAGGAGTACTAACTTTTGTTCCTTAGAGTCCCAACTCCAGAACTGAGTCAATTGACGGGAAAATGGCCTCAAACATGGGTGTTTGCAAGTTTTCTGGGCAGACTTAGAATATTTTATAAGTAAAAGTGCTGTTAGAAATTTTAGAGAACAATTATCTTTGAAAATTCATAACCAATTCGTTATAAGACCGTTTCTTGTGTTCTTTATATCCCCAAAATAGTGAGAAAGTGTACCAGCATATTTTCAATAGTTTGGTACTTTTTAACAAGGTCTAAGGCTCGTTTTTGGTCCATAAAATTCGTGCATCAGCACTATATTTTTCTGAAAAGTATATATATAGTTAGTGAAACTCATTTTTGGCATATCTTTTTCGTCGTAAGTCCGTTTTTAGTGATTTAAGCGGCCATGTTTTCGTCTTTGAATGTATTTTCTAGTTCTTGGGTCCAAAATTAGCCAAAACCTACTGAGTTTACCATATTTTGAAAATAAGGACAGTAGCAAAATATATAGTGGTAAAAATGGTTTTTTCTAGTTTATTTCTTGTCCAAGTCCATCACCAACAACATCAACTCATCCCTTAATCTACCATGCACCTTCCTAGGGTGCCATGGGTTCCCTAAGATCATTTTTCAACCATTTCTCCATAGGTTCACAAGTCATCCATTTTAAAGATAAAATGATACAAAACATAAGTTTAGTGGTATAGATTTTACATGCATGTACATATACTATAAAAATACATGAACCTTGCAAGAAATTTAGTAAAATTTGTGAAAAGAAAATGATAGACTTACTTGAATGGTTAGAATTTTTTAAGATAATAATCCTACTAATCCATAGGTTTATATTTCAAAACCTTGTAATGGATTATGTCTAGTTCTTGTATAAGAGATTGTCTTTGAAAATTTTGGGTCTTCCCTTGGTGTTGGATTTGGAACGAGCACAAGCAAGAAAAAGAGAGAAGAAATATTTTTCTTTGATCTAAAAATTCGCCATGCAACTATGAGAAAAATTTAGGTGGAATGAGGTTTATGTTGGTGAAATTTGGGACCAACATGTGTCCTCTTGGACACATAAAAACCGGCCACCTCAAGGAGGTGGTGGGTTTGTCACCTTTTTTGTGCACTAAAATTTTTACGGGGTACCGTTTAGTGTATAGTTTTGTAATTTTAGCGTTATTGGGTACCGGGTTAATTAAAAATAAATTCTAATGGGACAAGACGGGATTAACAAAGTTGTAAAAATTATAAAAAATATAATTTTTGTAAACATTGGGTGTTTTGATAGTTATTACTTTGTTGTTACAATTTTTGTTATATATAATTACAAGTAATGGTTTAATATTTGGTAACTTACCAAAATATATAATATATAGTTTAATAAACCTTAGTGGAAATATAACTACTATATAAAAATATTAGTGCTCTAGTGGAATTTGTTTGGTGTATTGGTTAAAAACTATAATCATATGTTATTATGTATTTAAAGATAAATAAATAAGTGTAACTTGAAATTATATATTCTACGAGTGGGATAGAATGCAAATGATGTCGTGATGAAATGTAGACTAACCCTAGTCTATGAAATGTATGATGAATGATAATGTGACTTAACCTACCCGGTTTTGTCAAATGAATATCCGTAAACCTAGTTTACGTGAAATGATGAATTGAAATCTGTGAATAGGAAAATGTCAAGACTTAGGAAAAATGACCTGAAATTGAGAATTATGACAAAACACCCCTGGTTATATAACCCGGTCAAACAAGTCAACCTCCACCTCCTTCCCCCCCCCCCCACTTGAGCCTGCAAATCCTCTACCAACCCCATCTCCCACACCACTTGCTCCCTTATTCACTTCCAAACAACAAAAGACAAATCCCATTTAATGCTTTCATCTCTTATCCAAGTTACCAGGACAATTTGCTTAATACCATTTTTCCCGCCAAAAATCTTTTAAGGGTCAGGATGAAACTTAGCCATCCAACGGTCATAATTCTTGATGGGAAAGTCTCAGTACCCCACTTTGGTCTTTATAAGTGAAGAAAGAAGGAAGAAAGAGTAGTAGTTAGCTAATGTAGTATTTTAGTTTAATGCAGTAATGTCGACTTCATTTTAAAACTTTGTTTTCCAGTATAATAGTTATCTTCAGTGTATTTCTTAGCTTTAATCAATGTACCTTTGAAGTTATCTAGCATAAATTCCAAGTCTCAGTTTAAATTCAAGTTTTCATCTTTTTAGTGAATTTCTCATAAAGTTCAATTATTGTTAAAAAAGGTTGCTTAATGTTCCTGTGAGCTCATTTTAGTTTAAGTATAAGCTTTCATAAGCTTTTATGTTACAAAAAACAAGTCTAGTTAAAAATCTCAAAAATCACAAAAAAATAGTGAAAAAATAAATAAAAATCAAAAAAAGGAAGATCAACAATGCAAGGAGCACTGTGAATCTTGGATGGCAGTGGGTTAGTGCTTCGTGGGAAGCTTAGGGAAGTGTTTCTGATCCTTGGTTCTCAGTTTACAAGATGGAAAGCTTTTGTAAGTTATCACTCATTTTTAGCAATCTACTGTAGCAAAGCTTATAGTTGCTTATCTGAGTGTTTTTTTATGCTTATTGAGTGATCTTACGTGATATTGTTGCTTAATAGTGCCTGTTAGTTCTTTGAAATTCTTTGTTGCTTAGTTTATCAATTCCACTGTTAGAATTAGCATATTATTAATCTTAGGTAATTTGTGTTCTTGTTGGTGTTTATCTGCTCGTTTCAGCTTATTATATCATAATTTAACCTTGTGAATCAAGTTCATGTTCTAAATCAGCAAATACCTTTGAAAATCATAAAATCAATTAGTTAAAGGGGTGTTTGGATTTGCAAGGTTAACTGTGTTCTTGCATGTTTTAGTGGCTAAAAATTGTTGAGACATCATCCTTAGGTTCATAATAGCTTAGTCATAGTATAAAATCAGTAGTCACTTCATAACAAAGTCAAAACTACCTTTTAATCTTCAATTTCATTAACTGTTAGTAACATTAGACTGCATAATCCAACATATAGGTTCATTAGTAGTTAATATAGTTTAGTTAACTCATATTTTAGCTTCCAATTACATTTTCAGTGATTAGAGATCAATCAAAGTTCATAAAAGTCAAAATAGAGTTCAAAATCAAAAAAAGTCAAAAAGTTCCATACAGCAGAAAAAGTTTTTGAATTTTCATTTCTTTAATTTTCAACCAAATCTGATAAAATTCTGGGAAAATGTACTCTTATATATTGTTTACTTACTGGTATTTTTATTTTAATTTTTAGATTTTTTTAAGCGGCTGAATCACCCTTTTTAGGGCTGCAAATCTTAATTTCAGCAAATAACTTAAAGGGGTGTTTGGATCTTTTGCATTCTCTGAGTTCAAGTTGTTTCTTGTTGTTGTTTTTAGTTGGTACAGGCTCAAATAGGTTCTTGTAGTTAACATTAGTCATAAAAACAAGTATTCATTAGTTAAAAAGTCAAAAGTGGGTTTGAATCTCCTTAATTCCATCACTGCTAGCATTTTTAGATAGCATAATCCTTCATTTAGGTGCATTAGTTGTTGCTTTATCATATTTCAGTCTCATATTAACTTTTTATAACCTACTCAGTAATCTAGGATCATCAAAAATTAATCAAAGTCAAAATAGGTGTTTTGATCAAAAAGTCAAATTTCAACATTGTCAAAATGGTCACAATTTCATGATAATCTCTAGGGTTCAATATAAACTGGAAATAGATGATTTTTGATGATTTGTATTATTTGACAGCTTGTTTATGTTTTTCAAAAAGAAAATTTGGGTTTGGAAGTCTTTTGCTTAAAGAAAAATAAGCTCAAAGTCAGTTGTATGGCCATTTGCATGCCCTGCTCAACAAGCTTTGGCCCATTTTCTTTTGACCATATCTTGTTCAATAATTGACCATTTGGCTTGATATCTGGTTCTTTGAGAAGCCACTTTCGTTGTCTTGTTGTATGTACCATTTGTTTGATATTAAGTGCTTATTCATATGCTTATTTTGCACTCTCAAGTTGCTCTTAGGACCACTGTTTCTGCTATTCATCAGTATGCATATGAGCTTGTTGATTTCATAGTTTTTGTTTGATCAATTGATGTTTTTAGCTGAATTATGTTGTTTATGATTGAGTATGTAATCATTTTTGTACTTGTGCTTATTGTAGTAACTGCTTAATTATTTCAATTCACTCTTGTTCACCTCTGGCCAATTTTCATAAGCTCACAACTTGTTCGCTAATTAAGCTTGTACTGAGATTTTTGGGTTTTTGAGAAGCCCACCTAACTGACTTGTTGGATCAAGGTTCATTTTGGGCTTACAAGCTTATTGTATAAGCTTATTTTGGCCTACAAGAAGCCTGCTCAGGCCTGTTTAACGCAAACTTGCTTATTGCTTTTCTAGCTCACGGCCTGGGCTTATTTTAGTTATTTGAGTTGAAGTAAGTTTGTTTGGGTCTATTACACTATACCTGAGCTTTTGGTGCATTCTAGTGCTTATTTGCTTATTATTAAGTGCTTATTTAAACTGCTTATTTGCCCAAACTGCTTATTAGGGATTAGTTTTTAGGTAATTTTATTTTTCCTAGGTTTAGAATAATATTTTAGAATTATCTGCAAAATTTCATATTTTTCTAAGGTCATTTAGTATTTATAATAATTAGTTTAAATAGTTAATAATTAGTTTTTAATTAATAATAATTAAATAAAAAGTCTAAAAAATAATTTTTCTTTCTCTAAAATTTTCTTTTATTATTAGGATTGTAAAAAAGTAATTTTCATACCTGTGAGGTTTATATTGCTTAAATCTCACGTTTTATTTGGTACGTTACGTTAATTTTTATTTAAACGTACGGTTTAAGTTCTAAAACGTTTCTAGGATATTTTCTTTCACATATTTTATGATGTTGCTTAATTGAGTTGTTTCTCTCTTATTTCCTTAGTTTTATCACTCATACCCCCTTTTCCATTCAAAATCACCCGATCACAAATCTGTTTTATACCATTCACACCTCGTTGGGACATAATGACCCGGGAAAACACTATACTCCATGGAGATTTGGCCTAAGTTGTTTGACCTTGTTGACCACATCCGTGGTTGACTTGGGACTGACCGTTTGGTGCCAGTCAAATTTTGGCGCCGTTTCCAGGGAATTTCAAAAGTGCAAAAACATTTAAAAACACTCAGAAATGCCTCAAAATACAGAAAATATCCTTGGATTGTGTTTTATATGTTTCAGGTGCAAAATGATTGAAAACAGATGAAAAACGAACAAAGTTTGCTTAATTGGCAGATTCAGTCCCTCAATTTTCAAAACTTGACAAAAACAGTCCCTGAGCATTTGTTTTGGAAGAAAAGTCAACAAAAGTCCTTTGAAAATCAAAAGTTATCAAAAATGTTCCTTGGGTAAAAAGTTTTCAAAAGTTTGCAAGATTGGTCCGTGTAAAGGTGGTCTTTTCTTGATCCTGCGGATCAATGGGAATGAGGAAGTAACCCGAGAAACCGTCTAGGAAACAATAGTACTCGTTTCCCGCTAATCTCTCAAGCATTTGGTCCATGAAGGGTAGAGGAATATGGTCTTTACGGGTGGCTTCATTTAACTTACGATAGTCAATGCACACTCGTCATCCCGTAACCAATCGAGTTGGAATCAACTCATTTTCTTCTTTTGTGACAACAGTAATGCCGCCCTTTTTTGGAACGCAGTGAATGGGACTAACCCAAGGACTATCAGAGATAGGGTAAATCAATCTGGCATCAAGAAGTTTGATAACCTCATGAATTTTAGGATTAACCCTTCTCTGTTGTTGGACCGCTGGTTTGAAATCATCCTCCATTAAGATTTTGTGGGTACAGAATTTAGGGTTGATACCCTTGATATCGGAGAGTTTCCAAGCAATGGCTTGCTTGTGTGACTTTAAAACCTTTATAAGAGCAGCCTTTTCCTCATCACCTAAGTCTTTTGCAATTATGACGGGTAATTTATCGTCACCCTCCAAAAATGCATATTCGAGATGAGGAGGTAAGTCTTTGAGTTCGACCTCGGGAAATTCATCAGTTTTCTCAACAGACTTGATTTCCTCGTTATGAAGTTTTTTTGGAAGAACAGGAGGAGGAGAGGGATCTTCATTCAACAGCTTCTCAAGGAGAAGGATATCCCTTTCCGGGTCAATCTCTTGGTTATCAATTCCCTCGGGAATCAAATCACTTTTGAGAAAGGCCTCTATTTCCTCTAAGATGAAGTCACTTCCCTCAAACGGAGTGAGAGAAGGAGAAGAATTAGCAATGATAGGTTGAGAGGAGGGAGTGGGATTGCCACTCAAAGAATTATCGGTGAAACCAAGAATTTCTTGAGAATACTCTTCCGAAGCAACATCGATGACATCGATTCTGTTAATTTCCGCTGAGTCATAATTGGAAGAGTACCTCGAAGTTTGATCAAGGTTGAACGTGATGGCTTCATTACCAACACGCAGAGTGATTTCTTCATCAAAAACATTGATCAAAGCGCCGCCCATTCTTAGGAATCCCCTCCCTAAAATGAGAGGAACCCTCAGATCTGCATCGAAATCAACAATCACGAAATCCGCAGGAAAATGGAACTTTCCTACTTTCACAAACACATCCTCAGCAATGCCGAGGGGACGAGATATGGAACGATCTGCAAGTTCGAGAGTCATGCAGGTAGGAGTGAGTTCAGGAAGAGAGAGTTTCTTCCAGACTGAGTGAGGCATCAGGTTGATGCTTGCACCAAGATCGGCCAAGGCAAAACATTCAACCATTCCCAGGAAAATGCAAGGAATGAGGAATTTCCTGGGATCTCCCAGCTTTTCGGGAAGCTGTTTTAACAGAACTGCAGAGCAGTTTTCATTTCACGGAGTCTTTGCCATCTCAAAGATTTTTTCCATGTTGCTTAACAAGTTCTTGATTGTTGATGCAAATTTGGGCATCAGAAGAAGAGCATCCGCAAAGCTTATGTCAACATGTAATTCCTGAAAGATTTGGAAAATTTTGTCCATTTGATGACAGGCTTTTTCACGGAGCTTTTGATCATGTAAACGTGAAGGATAAGGAATTAAAGGCTTAGGGTTGGGTTTTTCAACGGGAGTTACTAGAGGTTGAAAAACAACTCCAGGTTTTGTTTTGGGTTTCAGAACTGGGACAACTTGAGGGTGGACGTCGTCGGTACCTTCGTTATGAGTAGGAAGTACCGNGAAAGATTTGGAAAATTTTGTCCATTTGATGACAGGCTTTTTCACGGAGCTTTTGATCATGTAAACGTGAAGGATAAGGAATTAAAGGCTTAGGGTTGGGTTTTTCAACGGGAGTTACTAGAGGTTGAAAAACAACTCCAGGTTTTGTTTTGGGTTTCAGAACTGGGACAACTTGAGGGTGGACGTCGTCGGTACCTTCGTTATGAGTAGGAAGTACCGTGTCCGTAGTAACCTCAGGTTCACGTTCCGCTACCTTGGGAGGAAGACAAGAAGAGGTAAAACGAGCCGTGGGTCCATTATATGAAACTCCACTTCGGGTGGTGATCGCCTTAACATCGCCCCTCGGATTAGCGATCGTGTTGCTAGGAACTGTTCCTGAGCCCGAGGGTCGATCATTTAAAGACTTCTTAAGTTCAGAGATTTGGCTTACCAATAACCGATTTGTTTCCTCTTGTGATATCATGAATTGTTTCAACAACTCATCGGAGGAAGATTGGGGTTGAACAACGTTTTGATTTTGGTTAGGAAAATTTTGAGCACGGTTGTTTTGAAAATTTCCTTGATGTTGGTTGTTATTACCCTGAAAATTGTTTTCCTGATGAAAATTACCCTGATTATGAAAATTACCCTGATTACCATGACCTTGATTTCTTTGAAAATTTCCTTGGTTTTGAAAACCCTCATTTTGACCGGAATTGAAATTCCCTTGGTTATGAAAACCTTGGTTCATTCGATTTTGGTTCTGATTTTGATGAAAATTTTGGTTCCGGTTTTGAGCATTTTGGTTTTGAGACTGATTAAAACCGGGTGGTCCAAGATAATTGTTGGAACGATAGCTTAAGAGATTACGGTCCCCCTGTGGTTGGTAAAAGTTACCCCCCGCATTGTAGGAACCTTGAGCAGCATATACGTTCTTGAGCGAAGCCACCGGTGGCTGGGCACTCAGTATATGGATGTGGACCACCACATGTTTCACAACTATGACTGACAGCTCTGACTTGATGATTTTGATTCGTCTGGTGCATCCGTAGAATCGCAATGGACAAATGTGGTGAGAACAGCCATATCATTAGAAGCTGGAGTGACAAATTTACATGAATCATTCCTCTCGAGACACTCAATGCGGTTTCTTTTCGTGGTGATTCTTCGACCCCATGGTTTGCCGACTTTGCAAACTATCATACGGGTAACTTTGTCATGAAAGGGATGTCGTCCAAACAGAAAAACAAATTCTTCAAAGACGTTAAACATTACTTCTGGGACGACCCCTACTTACTCAAAATTTGTGCCGATCAAGTCATCAGACGGTGTGTTCATGCCCAAGAAGCCATGGATATTCTCAAAGCTTGTCATGATGGACCCACGGGGGGACATCATAGTCCGAATTACACCGCCAAAAAGGTGTTTGATTCCGGTTTCTATTGGCCCACAATCTACAAAGATGCTCATGACTTAGTCAAAGCTTGTGACGCTTGTCAGCGTCACGGGAATATTTCAAAGAAGGATGAGATGCCTCAAAACGCCATCCAAGTCTGTGAAACTTTTGACGTCTGGGGCATTGACTTTATGGGGCCATTCCCATCATCTCGAGGAAACAAATACATACTCGTGGCTGTTGACTACTTGTAAAAATGGGTTGAGGCGAACGCATTACCCACCAATGATGCCCGAGTAGTCGTGAAATTCTTGAAATCTCTTTTTGCTAGGTTCGGAACTCCACATGCCATCATTAGTGATCGCGGTACGCACTTTTGCAATGATCAATTTGCAAAAGTCATGCTGAAGTATGGTGTCACTCACCGTCTTTCCACCGCGTATCACCCCAAACAAGTGGGCAAGTGGAAGTTTCAAATCGTGGTATTAAAAGAATTCTTGAGAGGACCGTAGGAGAAAACCGTGCCTCTTGGTCGGATAAACTAGATGATGCACTCTGGGCCTTCCGTACTGCATACAAAACACCCATCGGGTGTACTCCTTACAAGCTTGTATACAGAAAGGCGTGTCATCTGCCGATCGAGCTTGAGCACAAAGCCTACTGGGCCTTGAAGCATGCTAACTTCGACCTTTAGACAGCGGGTGATAACCGTAAAGTTCAGCTGAATGAATTAAATGAACTTCGTGATCAGGCATACGAGAACTCTTTGATCTACAAGATATGGATGAGATATGGTGACTTGATGAATATATGTATGTGTTTTAGAGAGAGAAAGTAGAATGAAACTAGAGAGTATATTTCATATAAAACACACACTTACACACTCAAGCACACCATACAAATGAGGCTTTAGGTGGCTTATATACTTAGAGAGAAAGGCCTCATGGGCTTTCTAATGGACTTGGGCTTGGTGGACTTATATTACATAAAGACTTATAACCATAACTTCTAACATATTAGCTTACTAAGTCCACAAGCCCAATTGACTAATCTATCACACGTTTACGACACATTACAAAGTTCTAACTATGAGAATGACCATCACTTTTCTATATAATTATTTAATGCTAACAATCTCCCCCTAAGGGGTGGTCATACGAATGATGCTCCATGTGATTAGGTCTTTGTCTTCTTTGTCTTTGAACTTTGCGTGTAGTTGTAGAATAGTCTTTAGTCTTTGTTCCTTCATGCTTTGTGATCTTAGATAAATGACTTTTCTTAGTTCTTTGTTGTTGTGGTTGATTCATCCGCCTTTCGTCACATCTTTGTCTTTGAAGGTTAAACGCCTTTCCTACATGCTCATACGTCTTTAGTATTTGTCATACATACATTTGTTGTTCCCGTTCTTTCACTTTGATCTTTGTCTCTTTACTTTGTAGATTCTTTCACATAACGTAGAATCTTTCTTTGACCTCTTCTTTGCATCGATCTTTGGTGAGAACTTTCTTTGACTTTGAGATATATATATGAGCATGTGGAATCTAGTGTGGTGGTTGTACCTGCATAAAACAGTTAGCAATAAAACATCCGGTACTTACAGGTTCGGAATTAGAGATCGTCAACAGCATAGTGTGAAGACTCCTTCTAACCCTTACCAAGGCCGTCCTAATCGGATACCCCCGAAAGGGCTTACACTGACATACAGAAGTACACCAACGATTAGGTGAGTCGCTGGAGATCACCCCACGACTGTAGACCGTTTGAAACCACCGCAAACACTAAGCGTAACCCACAAATGATTACCGAAGTGACCTGCTGTCAGGGCTGTTTGATGTTGACCCTGGCAGGAATTTCCGTTCAGTCATTGAGAAATACATAAGTAAATCCTCTCATAAACGTTCTCGACAGATTGCTAAGATCTGCGTAGGACTCGATAATTTACAACTGATGTCCATTGTTGTAGAATCACCAGTGTAGAAATATTATGTGTTCCTATGAGATCTTTTGATGAATCTCGGGGCTCTAGACTCAATAAGTGCACATTTAGTCGTCGGAGGCATGGAGCAGAGGGCCTCCTTTTCAATATCAACACATCTCGGAGTGAGAGGTCGATAGATTATGCAAGGTTCTCCGTGAGAATGAAACAAGTACCTTTTGAGAGATACCCGAGTGGCTAGAAGGTTAAGTGCAGTGCGTCACTGGGTCCATGATGTCTTGTCTTCAATACCGGTGTCACCTAAGTAACAACCAGTAGCATATGAGTTGAACCCGGTGTCTGCCCTAAGGTTGAACATATGGAGGGCTATTACTTTTCACCCTTTTCAATACTTTTCTTTTTAATTCTTCAACCCATTCTTTCTCCTTTCATTCTTTACTCTTTTTTTTCAATCATACCTAAGGACTTCTAATTCTAAACTATAGGTATTGTCGTTGGGTAGATCCCTCCGGCTCTTGCGGATCATATGACGGTTTTTCCTAATCTTAGTCACCTTATAACACCATGACTATCCTATAATTGCCATAAAACCAAACATTTGAAAATCTTCTCAAAGTGTTTATGATCATAAAACATATTTGTTAACACTTTGAGAGTTTTGATTTCATTTGAAGAACTCCCCCTTCACATGTGCTCGTGCAATTTTATAATAAATTTGCACATGCGGGAGGAGTTTGCACTTTTGAATTGATCCACTTTCAATGAACAAGACCAATTCGAGAAACGTTTACATCACTAGTTAGACTAGCTTGAAATTACTACCCGGCCTGGTCAAGTCCAAAGAGAGTTTCTCGAATTGGTACATTCTACTTAGACAAGTCCTATTCGAGACACGTTTACATCACTGGTTAGACCAGCTTGAAATTATTACCCGTCCAGGACAAGTATTTTCTATTACAGACATTTAAGTCTCGTCAATTCGAGGGTTATATCTGAGTCGAGTACTGACATTTAAGTCATTTCGGAAGAGCTCGAGATTCTGCCACAATCCTTAGACAATTTTTGATGACATTATAATCACGTCTTCTCACCCTAAAAAATAGCATATTGTGATATTTTTGATATCAACTGATTAAAAGAAAAAGATTTTCGAGAGATAGACGGATTTGTTTTTGCATGAAATCGGAACATTTTACATATGATGTTTATACTCCCCCTTAAAGAAAGCATATTTTTAAACATAGATGTTAGGAATACGATTTTTGTATAAGAAAGATTCGGTCACCCCAGATGTGATTAAGCATTGTTTAGCTCGTAGTAGTTACATTAGTTAGTATTACGTAGTTTAGAATTAGATTAGTTCGCGGAAGAAGGACGGGTCTTTACCCACTGTATGCCTGATCCGCAGCCCAAGTGGCACGCCCAAGTGGCAACCCCATGTATATAAACCCCTCTCCATCCTTGGAGAGGGTGAACCTCCTTTATCTAATTTTTTGTTTTTTTTGGTTTCACTTTCTCTCTCTAGGTTCCATTCTCTCCTCTCTTTCTCTCTCTAAATCTCATCTTCTTTCTTTCATTCTTTCTTTTTTTCTTAACACTATTCGATCCATTTACAATAAATCCATACATGTTATGATTTTGAGTGTTCTACAATTGGTATCAAGAGCCAAGGTTACATTCTTGGGATTGCACGTGCTCGTTTGTGTTTAGATCGGTTCTTCTTGTTGTTCTTGGGTCGAATGAAATACGAATTAGTTACGTTGGTATAAACAAACAATTGTTGGCTATTAGTTGTGGTTTTCACAAATGCTTAAAGTCTGTGTTGGTCCTTTTTTTATTTCTTTCTTTTCTGGTATTTTTGGGTTTCTAAGTATCAAATACCAGTTTTCTTACTAGCGGTTTGTGGTGTTTTTAACTTTTCGGGAAAAAGACAAAAGGGAGGATTGTGACGTTTTTGTCAAATAGTAACGGTTTGCTCCACTTTTTCAGCGGTTCTCTTTTCTAGTGGTTACTTTTGGTCCAGCGTTTTGGTCATAGTAGCGGTTACAGTAAAAACAGCGGTTAGATCTTTATGAGCAGCGGTTTGCAAGACAGCGGTTACTTGTTAAGTAGCGGTTAAATTTTCATTGTACTCTTCCTTATCTATACTCTGCCCAAATTACATCTTAGTAGCGGTTACTTACTGCAGCGGTTAACTCATTTCATCTCAGCGGTTAGATCAAGGTTAAAGAAACAATAGAAAGTTAAACTAAAACAACAACACAAGTTAACGATTCAAGATCTCAATCTCATTGTTAACAACCACTGGGTGGTTTCTTAGTACCAAAAGTTTAAGTGCAACATCATAGATCTTAAAACGTAAACTGAAAAGAAACAATATAGATCTCAGTTTCCCACTCTTATTCACAAACCTTTTTCAGATTCTACAAGAGTGATTGACAACAATCATTGATACTAACTGGTTGACTTTCGAACTCAAAAGAAAGAACAAGAGAAACGTAAAGAAAACTCAGATCTCAGTACATACTTCTCGTGTGGTACATCAAACTAATAGATCCTCAAAGATCATTACACGAAATTCATATCACATCATAGATCTTTTGGGAGCTTAACTCCTTTCATTTTTTTTACGAATCTTATAAAGAAAGAACAAAACCCTAGGGTTTCATTCCTCTTTTTATTCGTGTTGTTCAACAATACAAGAAAAGAAATCTATAGATCTAAGTCATCTCATTTGGCTATCAAAGATTAGTTCAAAAGAACTTAACCACATGAGATTTACATCATAGATCCGTGAGAAGTACAAACTTCTTTTAATTTTCAAACCTTATCAAAGTTAGAACAAAACCTATAAAGGTTCCATCCTCCCTTCGTGTTTGATCAGAAGAGAACATAAACAAAAGTCATAATCAAAATAAATAAAAACCTACCGTGCTCCAACTATCCTACTTGATTTATTGTTTGATGCAAACTAGTATGACTGGGACGAATTTATTCGGGTTCTACCATTTCTCTGCCTTTGGTTTGATGTGGTAAAGTGAGAGAGATATGTTTGGTGGCTGCGTTTTTTTAAGGGTTGCTAAAGATTAGGGTGAGAGTGGGTGATTAGGAGTTTATATAGTGCTTAATTAGGGTAGGGTGTAACATGTAAGATAACTGTTGGGCTTTTGATTATTAAAAGTGTTCGTGGGTTTGGATCATCATATATTTTGACATGGGCCGTGTTTGATTATAACTCACGATTGGGCTGCTGCAGTTGACAAGGGACGTGTTTATTGATGTACCTTATGTTCTATAATCTGTTATGGTGATATTGTGTTGGATTAAGATCTAGTGAAAATTCCATTAGCTATAATTCTTGGTCACAGTTTTGAGTGAGGTTTTATAGATCCAATATCGGTTAAGAATTTTTTCTGGCCAACAATTTTACTTAAGCTTCAAGAACCCGAGATTGAGACTTACATTGGATTGAGTTATTCTTCAGGCTTATTGGATATATTACGGGGATTATTCTTACCTCAAAGACACGATTGTTAAATGAAATTCACTGTGACTGGTCTTCTTCTCCACTCAAACTCACTTCTACCAAACCATATCAATTCTTTCGTGTTTCACAGTTTCTTCTTGATTTTGTAAAATCCCGCGAAAGAATCTATTTCTCGGTTTAAATCATAGAATTGTAAAATCCCGTGCACGGTCATATCATGTCAATTTCTTCGGATTCTGTCATCTCGGAGATACTCAAGTTGTATGACATGGACGATGAACTTAAGATTCACAACAAAGTACAACTGAAAAACGCTTCAGATCAGACAACCGTTTTGGAGTCAGATTATATTGAGATGGAATCGTCATGCTCGAATTCTCAAGAGAATGAGTTTCTTCAGTCACAAAAATTGTTCAATAACACAGAGAAAAGCTCCATTGAATGTTTCCGACTACTTCATTCACACCTCTCAGTACTTTTTAAGGGAACTGAATTCTTATGGGGATACGAACGTGCATTTGCAAAACTCTTTGGTCAAGATGTTCAGACTTTCACAGACACAATGATTCTTAACTTAGATCAATTGCAACAACAACTTGACCAAGGAATATCTTCCAAAACTGGTTCCATGGCTGCTCTTAGTGTACTCAACAAACAACTCCAAGCATTTTTTGATTCAAAATTCACTATGGAGTATGACCATTACAGTGAGATGACTAGAAAGTGCTTTGCTGATCACACGGGATTTGAGGTTAACACGTTCAGAGATACACTCATCCAACTCATGGGTGATGTTAAGGCATTCATTGAGGAAAGAGCACAACACAGACGATTGGATGACGACAAAGTGAGGGGATCTCTGGTAAAATCATGTGATGGTATTGACGATTCGGGTAAAGCTTTGGATGTTGGATTAGGTGTCACGATGTGTAAAGGATCAGAGACTGATAAGCTTGACACTACCAGCAGTTCAGTGACTCTAGTCACCCATAGCATGGATGCTGATCTTAGACTGGTTAATGAACAAATGTCATGTGTTGAGGTACCCTTAAATGTTCAACAAAATGTGCTCTCTAATGAACGTCAGCATACTGATCAAATCAAACTCAATTATGACACAAATTTGTTGGAAAAGACTGATAGCAATACCATGTCTAATTCAACAAATATGAGTCATAAAGGGGGAGAAAATGATCAGGATGCTGAACGTGATGGTTTGTTAAGTTCTGTGTTTACGGCTGATGATTTTAAATCAAATGATATGGTTGATAAAGAAGTTTTTAATGAGCTTTCAAAAAGATTTTTACAGCTTGAAAAACATTGTATTTCTCTTGAAATTGCAATGCAACAAAAGGATGAAAGTCTTCTGATTAACCAACCATGTAAAAATCCGGAACTTCCTGATTTCCGTGAATTCTTTATGATTAATGATTTGAAAGCTCAGCTAGAAACAAAGAACCTGACAATCAAAAACCTGAAAAACCGTATTACTGAATTGTGTGATAGGTGTAATGATGTTAAAGCTAAACATGAGTGTGCTGTTATTGAATTGGAACATAATGTGGCTAATTTAGTTGCTAAAAATGAGTCTTTGAAACATCAGTGTAATGAATTGTGTGAATCTATAAAAGATACTAAAACTAAGACTTTAGAACAGATAACCTCTTTGACTGCCAAAAATGATGTTTTCAAAGCTCAACTTCTGGAAAAGGGCTTCACAATTGCAGCTTTAAAAAATGAGCTAAGAAAAGCAACAGGGAATAGTGTGAACACTAAGTTTGCAAAACCATCAATCTTGGGGAAACCAGTTTCTCAATCGAATAGAAACCAATCCGTTGTTAGGCAACCGACTGCTTTTAGATCTGAACGACCAACAAATTAGATTTTTACAGCTTGAAAAACATTGTATTTCTCTTGAAATTGCAATGCAACAAAAGGATGAAAGTCTTCTGATTAACCAACCATGTAAAAATCCGGAACATCCTGATTTCCGTGAATTCTTTATGATTAATGATTTGAAAGCTCAGCTAGAAACAAAGAACCTGACAATCAAAAACCTGAAAAACCGTATTACTGAATTGTGTGATAGGTGTAATGATGTTAAAGCTAAACATGAGTGTGCTGTTATTGAATTGGAACATAATGTGGCTAATTTACTTGCTAAAAATGAGTCTTTGAAACATCAGTGTAATGAATTGTGTGAATCTATAAAAGATACTAAAACTAAGACTTTAGAACAGATAACCTCTTTGACTGCCAAAAATGATGTTTTCAAAGCTCAACTTCTGGAAAAGGGCTTCACAATTGCAGCTTTAAAGAAATGAGCTAAGAAAAGCAACAGGGAATAGTGTGAACACCAAGTTTGCAAAACCATCAATCTTGGGGAAACCAGTTTCTCAATCGAATAGAAACCAATCCGTTGCTAGGCAACCGACTGCTTTTAGATCTGAACGACCAATATTTTCAAAAACACGGTTTGCCTCCCAAGTTGATGCGGAACAAGTTTTGACAAAACCAGTCACTCCACATTATTTGCCTAATATTATTGCTTCTAGTTCTGCTAAACCTCAACAAGTAGTTACTCCTGCTCCCAGCTCCTCTAGGATTAGTTCGAAAACAGAGTCAAAACCAAGCATTAAGATTCGAGATTCTTACAATATAAATGACTTGGATAGGAACAATGATCTAGAGTTGGCTAGGAAAAGGGCACTACTTCATAAGGATGGAATCTTAGGTTCACAACCTTGTATGATGCCTCCTAGGTTATTGAGGTACACTGATAAGACTCAACCGGTTATATCTAGGAATAACGTTAAGTCTTCCACTATGCATAAGACACTTACCAATCCTAGATCTTGCCTAAAGTGGATGCCAACTGGTAGAATTTTTAAGAACGTCGGACTTAAGTGGTTACCTACCGGAAAGTTGCTCACTAATGGCAATACCACGGTTGACAGTGAAACCCCTAAGGGTTTGGATACTGTTGTCACTAACCCATATATATGCGATCAAGTTTGTGATGTTAGTGCAGGTAGTCCTTACTCTGTTGCAGGGACATCAATCTTTCACTATATGACAAAACTCAAAGTCTGGAGGCCTAAAGCAATCATTTCTCTAGTTTCAAGAGTTTTGGAATGTCGATGTTAATGCATGTGCTTTATGACGTCTGAATACTTCAGTTCAGGCCTCGTTCTTCAATGACTATGACGTTTGGACAATTTAGTTCAAGCCTCGGTTCTTAATGTCATCATTATGGTGTCTACTGACAACACTTCAGGCCCCGTTCATCAATGAAAGGAAAGGTGTACCTATCTTTGATCATCTTGGTTTTGATCATCTTCAACAACATGCTTCATCCTTTCTCCATGTTCGTTCATTCATCAAGTGGATCTACCTATCTTTGATCGAATTCTTATACACTTGGTCAATCAAAAATTACAACCTCGTTTGCAATTTTTGAGGGGGAGAAGGGTGAATGAAATACATGATTGATAGTATTTTTCATTCACTTGCTACTCGGGTGAATGAAATACTTGATTGATAGTATTTTTTTATTCACTTGCTACTCAATCAAAACAGGCAAACTTCGTATGAAATTTTTGAGTGTATGCTTATTCACTTACTTTGTATGCAATTTTTGATTTTGGTGTGTACTCAATCAAAAATGGCAAACTTAGAGTGAATAAACTACATGATTGAGTGTATTTTTTTATTCACTTACTACATGATGATTGATGGTTGAAGAATGGTCATTCGACTCTCCTCAGACACCTAATGCTCCATTTACTAAGAATGACTGGGATTTATGTTTGATGAATACTTCCAAGCTTCGAAGAAGGTTGAACATCTAGTCTCTGAAGCTCCTTCTTCGGTGTCTGTTGGCTCTTGGCTCATCTTCTTCCTTCTCCATTGAGCAAGATGCACTAGTTTGAAGTATTTCTCAGAATACTCACGAAACCCAATCTCCAGTTATTCTTCAAGGTGTTGATAATGACTATCATGTTAATGAAGCTGCACATGAATAATGATTCGTCTTCTGGTATCTCTTTCCCAAAACCAGACTTTGAAGAATCCCCTTCTTCACGGATTGTTGTTCCTTCTAATGTGCACTCGGTAAATCAACCTCAAGAATATAAAGTAAAATGTCGGCTAAGAATTTGGAAATGGAATGTATAGTGATCACAGTGCTCACTTGGTATTGTTTATTTGAGATTGAAGTGAAATTTTATGGATATGTGTACTTAGTATCTTCGGGATCCTTGTTCAAGCCTTTAATCTCTACATTGACGATGACTTGGGTATCTAGTTATTTTGGTAAATCTTCTCTTCTATTGCCACAAAATAACTATCACATTCAGTGTCACAACTCACACGAAGTTGTCGATATTCAAGAGGTGATGTACGTCTTATACTCGATGGTTGGATGGTTGAAGAGTATAGAGTACTTAGGGATTCGATGCATGAAGTCTCTACACCGCTCTTTGTCATACAATGGTGCAAGTTTAAGTCACAAAAACGGGGAATTCTACTTCATCTTCAAGTTGGGAATATCGGGTTTACTTCACAAAGTGGTCTTAGCAATAGCCGACTTTTCATAAGGGTTGATAAGATAGTCATAAGAGAGTTTTTCTGTAGCAGTTGATTCTCACAGGATACATCTAAGCATATGTTGTTCTTCTCACAAAATTTCAAGTTGTATGTGCATATAATGTGTGGCTGATTCTGAAGTATCAAAAATAGCAAAGGGGAAGGAGACATACATCGGAACGCACAACGAGTACACATGATGAGCTTTATACATATTCCTAATTGAAGCTATTCCGGGAAGTTAAATGTCATAACCGCAGAGAAGATCAGTGTTCTAACTCGTTCTTTTTGGTGTATTATTTCACCTACGTGGGGGAAGAGATGTAAGAAACAATTTCTGATGATAAAAGAGGTACAAGTGTGCTTCAGGTTTTTGAGCTTCATAGAATGAGACTGATTGCATCATTTCAACTACTTGGGGGACGTGGTCTCTAGATACTTTTGGTACGCATTACTTCAGCCTTTCAGTTGGAAGAAAGATGAGAAGAACTATTCAAGCGTGAGATGATACTTTGCTAAGCTACCAATGCTTTATAATGAGGAGGCTAAAATTCGACTATTTGGTGGTGCCCAGTGATTAACTCAGCTGTGAGATTCTAGTGATTTGTCAACTACTTGCGTTTGGTGAAGTGTTGTAACTTAAGTCGTTTCGATTAGTCTGATTGTAATTTGGCGTTGTAAGTTAATCCTTACGACTTGACTCATTACGATCGAATCTATTGTAACTTGACTTGTCGCAACTTGACACTTAGTGCAGATTGTGACTTATCCAAGATCTCACTCTAAGTCATAATCGCATATCACATCTTTCGGTTTCTTTTGTTGACTTTAGTAAAATCCCGGGAGAGAATCGATCTCTTGGTTTAAGTCACAAGAGTTGTAAAACTCCGCTTAAGATTATTTCATGGCATCTACAGCTTCAGGAACCTCAAAAGCATTGGTGGTGAAAGTTTAAGAAGTGTTGATTACTGTCTTCTTTAACGTACCGACTAATTCTCTCTGTTTGGTACTCATGTCAACATCTTCTTAAACCAATCAGTAATTGCTCAGGTCTCAAGAATTTCATGAATGAGCTTATCGGGATAGTTAGATTCGGGAACTACCAGGTTGACACAATTATGGGTTATGGAGATTGTGTCGTCAGTGACTGTGTAATTTCTAAGAGAATTGGATGGTGTTGATCTTATTCAAGGCAAACGTGTCACTACCATGTACACCATCTCTATTTGTTCGGCTAGTCAACTGCGCTAACGAAAGAAGCATGCTCACAAACCCAATACTGTCAACATCTTCATACGAGTTCTTCATTCCCTACAAAATGACTACCAAGATCTGGAAAGGTTAAAAGCTAAAGCAATTGTTGAAATATTTGGTGGTTATGCTTCAGATCATAAGGGATGCCGAATCTACGACATACGAACCCGACAAATCTTGGAAACCATTCACGTCACATTCTTTGAGCTGTCTGAGCAAATGGCTTCTGCACACATCAGTGTAGGACCCGCTTCTAAACTTTTGTCTTCTGAACCAACCAGTTCAGTTATTGTATCCCACTCCTGCATGTACCTTATGTACCATCTACCGATAAGGATTTGGAGATCTTGGCTAATCAAGTGGTTGATGAATACTTTGAGCCGCCAATTGGTGATACACCGGTATCACCAGTCATCGCAGCTCATGTTCCAAACGATCAAACTGGTCCATCTTGTTCTTCTTCAATGGCTCAAGACGCTCCATCAGCAAGTCATTCATCAACTTCATCATATATACAATCTCCTTCCGTACATCAAGGTACTGCAGTCAACGATTCGTTTGAAGTAAATCTATCTGCTCCACCTGATGCTGCTCCGTTCAAAGACACATTTGCTCCTGAATCTTCTTTTAAAGCTTCTTCTTCAGGAGATCTCAACACAAGCACATCAGTATCCTAACCACAACCACATGATCTTCACTATAAGGGGAATTCTACTCAACCGATGTCCACTCGAAGGCATCTGGACACACTTGCCTTATGGTGCTTTTATAATTCCATACAATTCTATCGTCTCTAAGTATAGGAATTGGCACCATCTCCAGACTGCACAATGTTTATTGCTCTTAGATGGATCCTAAAGTGAAATTTGATGAGCATGATGTCGTTCTGTTCACAAGGCAAGGGTTGCTGCTAAGGGTTATCATCAAAAGAAAGGCATTGGTTTTGAGGAATCGTTCACTCAGAGTGTTTCTATCAAAGTTATCAGAATGTTTCTCACCAATGCTGCAAGTCGGACAAATGGATTCTCCAGTGATGTGGTGGAACTTCACTTCGCAAAGACAGAGTTTCAGCTGGCAGATTTCTTCACTAAAGCACTCCCTAGAGAACAGTTTCGATTTATTCTCCAGTAACTTAGTTTGGAGAGTCTCATGCCAGTATCACTCGAAAGTCTTCAGGAAGGGAATGAGGAGTAATGGATTCGCTTCAAATATCCTTTTATATATTATAAAACCCAGAAAAGAAAAATACAAAAATATAAAATCTATAAAAACCATAAAAATCTGAAAAATTGAAAATACCAAAAATATATTTGCATAAACGATGGCTTGCAGTTATTTCAGACTATAACCCGCGCTTAAATTATGGTTTGCTTTTACTTCATATAGCAACCCGGTTTTCAAAATCCGTGTAAAAACACGCTATCATGTTTTCATTGTGTGCGGTTTATCCGAAACGTTGTACGCTTCAGTGCAGCCTTTCTAGTAAAAGAAGAGAAGTCCTCTTTTCCCAAAATCTCTTTCTTCTAAATATTCTTCAAAAAGAGATTTTGTGGTGCACAAGGTGGCCATTGGTCTTAAATTTTCTCGTATACGTTACCATTGATGAGACGAAAAGTGTTACGCTTTTAGGGGTCATTTAAGCCCTAATTTGTATAAATGTGATCAAATATTTCCCTAAATCGTTCCTTTTGTCATTTTAGGTACTTTTGAGAGGAATTCTGGAAAACATGCATATTCGGACGTTTTTGGAGCATAAAAGTGAAGAAAACGACAAAGTCTCAAAAGATGAAGATTTACAACCTGACGGCGTCAGAAGTCACAAGGTGACGCCGTCAGAAAGCCTTGACAAAAGAGTGGAATCCAATTATCAAATGACGGGCCAGAGGAAATTTGGGATTTAACACCTGACACCGTCAGGTGTTAGGAAAAGTAGGCCGTCAGGTTATATTTTAAAGAGTGACGGCCCAGAAGGTTTTATAAGGTGACGGCGTCAGAAGTGGATCTAGGCCATCCGAGAAACCTAGTGGCGGCGAGCTGACGGCGTCAGCCCTTATAACCTGACGCCGTCAGAGTGTAAAAT
>LBNU01033184.1:151482-161956 GCA_014162995.1 Artemisia annua
CAAAAATAATCATCCTCCACCCTTAGACCTTAATTAGAGTAGTCTTTAACCTAACGAACACTATTCCCTGTGAGAGAACGATCAATCCCCCGGTACTTGCCACTACACTATACTACATCGGTCAGGTACACTGCCTAGTGGGGATTGTAAGCCTCTTGAGATCCCTTGAGAGGTAAAACAAAGTGCGTAAGCAATCCCTACGCATCACAAACTAACAACCTATTTTTTTATTATTATTATTATTATTATTATTATTATTATTATTTTGCAAACAAAATACATAACACTTGAGACACTTGTCATCATACATATTGTGATGACTATACTTTTACTTGCTTCAATTGCTGATTCTTGAATTTCCACTTTCATCATTCTTTCTTCATGATTCTTTATATACATCTTCAATAAAGCTAACAACTCACCAAGACTTGACTAAGGGGTAAGAATAGGCTAAAAGTGTAAAATCTTTTTGTATTTTTTTTTTTGGTTAAATCAAAAGAAATGGAAAGGCTCAGAAGGTGTAACTAAGGGTATCTAGCGTTAAAGATGAACGCTAACAAAAGGGTTTAATATTGGAGATTAACTAATCAATGTGACTAGCTAAAAATCAATAAGGAAGTCTATTTAGTTTGAATCCTAAGGTTGCCTCTTATCACGTATGTATACTTATATTACAAAAGTGTAATCTCACAACGGTCTCGTAATGATTTACAGGTACAAGTTCTAGAATAAATAAAATCACCGGCACACTCATAACAAAAGATTCGAGCATATAAGATGTAAGCTCATTATAAACAGGCTCAAATCCTCACAATTTAGTGGAAAGGGTTATAATGTGTGCTAGCAAATGTTATCGATCCAAAAGTGGACTGCAATATTAATCGGGACACATCTCAATTTTTTCAAAATTATTGATTTTTCCAGTGGATAGATCCATTTATTCTAATAAATTACTCCTAAAAGCGTGAAAACAACTAGATTACAAGGACAAACAAAATTTAAAAATTAACTCGATATTACAATTAATTTCTTATTTACCTACTCACCCCCCCCCCCCACACTTAAGTTAAGCATTGTCCTCAATGTGATAAACGAACTTAAAAGTATGAAAGTAGGGAAATGAGAAAATAAACCATTATATCATCTTTTATTCTCTGATCCAATCATCTATTCTTCGCAATCAACACCTGCATTAGTTATAAGACAAAAGCAAACAAACAAAAAGCATTGCAATTTTATTCAAAGTAGTGGCCCACCCCCACACTTAAGTTTGACCAAGTGGTAAAACTTTGGGGTGTAGACACTGAAAATTAAAACAGGAATATCAAAAAGAAACACACGGGTTGCCTCCCAAGAAGCGCTTGTTTTATTAACGAGTCCTCAGCCGGACTCAAACTTCGAATAGATTATGTTGGTGTAGTGTTAAGATTCCTTTTCCAATGTAACTTTTTCCCATGCTCTAGGAAGACTATCATAGATAAAACCATCTTTGTGTGCCCAAGGAACTAATTCCTTGTGCGGAGCCATGAATGTGATAGCTTCATATTTGGATTCGGATGGAATTTCTTCATTAGAAATTACGTTTATTTGCTCTTTGTCATAATAGAGTTTAATTCGGTGACCATTCACAATGAAATTTCCACCATGTTTGTCATAAATTTCGACATAACCCGATGGAAATCCATGTATCACTACATATGGTCCGAACCATTTTGGCTTGAGTTTCAGAGCTTTAAACTTGTATTTCATATTGAAGAGCAGAACTTTATCTCCAGCTTTAAATTGTTTTCGAATTCTAAGCTTTCTATCGTGGTAAGCTTTGGTTCTAGCTTTGTATAGCTTGGAGTTTTCATAAGCTTGAAGTCTTAACTCATCGAGTTCATGCAATTGCAAAAATCTCTTTTCTCCAGCTATTTTTAGATCAGGATTACAGCTTCTTAGTGCCCAATAAGCATGGTGTTCGAGTTCGAACGGCAAATGACATGTTTTCCCATACAAAAGTCTGTATGGTGTTGTACCAATTGGTGTCTTATAAGCCGTACGAAATGGCCATAGAGCGTAGTCTAATTTTCTTGACCAAACGGCAGGATTTTCTTTAACCATTTTTTCAAGTATTCTTTTCAAAGCTCTATTGGTATTTTCGACTTGACCACTTGTTTGTGGATGATAAGCTGTAGCAAAACGATGATGAACTCCATATCATTTCATTACTTTCTCCATTTGTTTATTACAGAAATGGGATCCTCTATCACTTATTTAAGCTTTAGGGATTCCATAGCGAGCGAAAAGCTTTTTGAGAAAGTTGACAACAACTCGTGCATCGTTAGTAGGAAGAGCTTCAGCTTCAGCCCATTTGGAAACATAATCGATTGCAACGAGGATATATTCGTATTTGTGCAATTTAGGGAAGGGTCCCATAAAATCAATTCCCCAAATGTCGAATATTTCGCAGACTTGAATGCTCGTTTGAGGCATTTCGTCTCTACGAGAAAGGTTACCGGATTTTTGGCACGCATCGCAGTTTTGAACGAGAGTATATGCTTCTTTGAAAATTGTAGGCCAATAGAATCCAGCATCAAAAACTTTTTTAGCTGTAGTGGAAGGACCATAATGTCCCCCAGTTGGGCCATGATGACATTAATCAAGAATTTTTCTTGTTTCGGCACCCGAAACACATCTTCGGATCATTCCATCTGGACACATTTTGAAAAGGTAAGGTTTCTCCCAATAATAGTGTTTTAGTTCCGAAAAGAACTTACTACGTTGGTAGTGACTTAACCCTTTTTTAAGAATATCTCCTGCGAGATAATTTGCGTAATCTGCAAACCATGGTATTTCCTCATCATCATCTTTATCTATCGTCATGAGAGTTTCATCTGAAAAATAATCATCAATTTCGTCTTCTTTTAATTCTTCCAAATTTGGATTCTCGAGACGAGACAAATGATCGGCTGCAAGATTTTCTGCTCCTTTCTTATCTTTTATTTCGATATCAATTTTTTGGAGTAGTAAAATCCAGCGGATGAGACGTGGTTTAGCATCTTGTTTAGCAAATAGATATTTGAGCGCCGAGTGATCGGTGAAAACGATGGTTTTGGAAAGCACGAGATAAGATCTGAATTTGTCGAATGCAAAAACTACGGCTAATAATTCCTTTTCTGTAACCGTATAGTTTTGTTGAGCGTTGTTGAGTGTTTTACTAGTGAAGTATATAGGACGAAAATGTTTTCCTTCTCGTTGTCCTAAAACAGCTCCAACAGCGAAATCGCTTGCATCACACATAAGTTCAAATGGTAGTGACCAATTAGGTGAAACCATAATTGGGGCACTAGTCAATTGACTTTTCAATGTTTCGAAAGCTTTAATGCAATCTGCATTGAAATCAAAAACATAATCTTTTTCTAAAAGTTTGGTCATAGGACGCGCTATTTTTGAAAATCTTTGATAAAACGGCGGTAAAAACCGGCATGTCCTAAAAAACTTCTAACGGCTTTAACGTTAGTCGGTGGTGGTAATTTGGTGATAACATCTATTTTTGCTTTGTCTGCTTCCATCCCTGAACTTGATATTTTGTGTCCTAGCACAATTCCTTCAGTTACCATGAAATGGCATTTTTCACAGTTAAGAACTAGATGTGCAGCTTCACATCTCTCAAGCATTTTATCGAGATTGGAAAGACAAGTTTCAAAAGAATCACCAAAAACGGAAAAGTCATCCATGAAAACTTCCATAGATGTTTCAAGCATGTCTTGGAATATTGCAATCATACACCTTTGAAAAGTTGTAGGTGCATTACAAAGACCAAAGGGCATACGCCGATAAGCGTTGGTTCCAAAAGGACATGTAAATGTGGTTTTCTCTTGATCGGCTGGATCGATAGGAATTTGGAAATATCCCGAAAAACCATCAAGGAAGCAAAAGTATTTGTTCCCTGCTAATCTTTCGAGCATCTGATCCATGAATGGTAAAGGAAAATGATCTTTCCTGGTGGCTTTGTTCAATTTTCTGTAATCAATATATACTCGCCATCCAGTGACAGTTCTAGTAGGAACTAATTCATTCCTTTCGTTGGTCACTACGGTCATTCCTCCTTTCTTTGGAACACAATGTAACACCTGGTATTTTTCCTAAAACCTAATCCTAGCCAAACTTCTATTTTTAGAGCCTGAAACGTTTTAAAACTTTAAAGCATGTTAAATTGGATTTGAAGAGCGTGAGATATATTAGGAACGAGAATTTATTTGTAGATTAGCTCAGCACAACCTAGAAAAGCTCGAATATGTTTTACTTGCCTAATTGTTTAAAATATCATGAGTTTGGGAAAAACTATGAAGTTTATGCTTGATTTTATTGGAAAAACTATTTCGAGAACGATGGCGCAAGTTTTATAATTTTTCGAGTCCGTTTGCTAAGTCATTTGGGTCCCGAACCGTTTTATGAAGAAGATTAGCTAAAACCCACCCAAACTACTTCCCCTATAAATACCCCCCACCCTACCACTTCACTCATTTTACACACCCAAAAATACACACACTTCTCCTCCCTCTCTCTTCTTTCTCTCTCTAAAATCCGGCCAACACCCCCTTCGCCGGCGCCGCCCTATTTTCCGGCCACCGGAAAATTTTCCGGCCATCCACCACAACACCACCTATCCCCGTTGATAGATCGGGACATCCCCGATTCATCCCCGCAACCCGTTTCACCCCAAACGAACCCACGCGCCCTAGATCTTAAAAACAAGATTCGACTTTTTGGTTTTCCGGCCAAAACCCATATTTTCCGACGAGACCAAGTGGTATTCGACCCCCTAACCCTCTTCTAATCACGTTTTCTTAATAAAAACACCTTAAAAACGAAACCCTAATTTTCGTTATTAATTAAACCGAAAGTTTTGATTTTTATTTTTAATAAAAACGTTTTAAATACATGTTTAATAATGAAACTCGTGTGGAAATCTTGTTCTTGATTCGTTTGGGTCGCGACTCGGTCAACTCACCGAGTCAACTCGGTTGACTCGGTGAGGGTTTTGTTATTTGGATGTTTTGGTCGAGTTAGGTGACGAAAGGGAGTATATTTTTGTTGATTAAATTAATTTTGGGTTCCGTTTGGTTTGTTTGTGGTTCGGCAGCCGTGACCCACCACCACCGAACCATGGTGGTGGTGGTGGGTGGTTGTATTTTGTGTTAATATTGATAAGTGGTCACTTGGGTTTTGTAATAATTGGATTTAGATGAGTTTTGGTGAAGCCGAAGGTATAAGCGAATTGTATTGTGATGTTGTATTTAGTTTAGTTGACGGGTTTAGGATAGAATTGGTATATTTTGGTTGAGGCGAGATATGGGATTGTGATGTTGTTTCGGATTTGGTTTTGGTTATGTTTGTCGGGATTGGTTATTAGTCTCGGATGGTTATTGTTATTATTATAACCTTATTATTATTATTATTAGTTTTAAACGGTAAATATTAATACGGAATAATAACTATGAAATTAAAATATAAAATTGTTAAAGTTAATTTAATTTGGATGACGGACTTGGTATCCGCTTTGATGACTTATATTATGACTTGTGAACTTGTATTGGACGTATTGGATTTGCGGCTATGGTTATTTGGACTTATGGACCCTTTGGTACACGAGACGGTAGGGTACGTTAGGCCCTTAAAGATCTTAACGTACCTGGAACCCGAACTATACGAAATGGTCGATAAACCTGAACAACTAATGGACAACGTGAATGATATATCCAATCATATTAATATCTACACTTATATTATTATTAACGTTATTTGTATTTAAAAGAGTCGATGACTCGGGAAATGCTTTATAAACGGGCAGGTCATGCCGAAATTTACTAAAATTAATTATTATCTTTACTATACTTTATCAAATATAATCTTAATATATTTTGGGAAATGGGTAATACCGAGACTATTAGGAATTGTTGTCTTTATCTATTCGTGTCTTTTATTCTTTTCTGTTCTTCCTTTCTTTTGACGAGTATTCTTCGAGTCTTTGTTGTTTTCTCATATGTTTTAAGGTTCGCCGACTTGTTCTTTTCTATCTTTCTTCCACACGAGACTACTTTTGGAAAATGTTTTCTTTCAAACGCCATCATCTTTTATAAAACTTCATTCAAGCATTAACTATTAAAGTATTCGAGTACTATTGCTGAGTTATGATATTTATATGATTAGGTTGTGCTGAGGATTGTCTGCTGTGAGGCGTATTTGTTTGGTTGACATATATATCTCGTTACCTGCTGTTGTTAAGGTGTGATTCATAGCCCCACTTTTTATCTTTTAAATGTTTATAAACCCATGGGGTGAGATACATGCTTTAAATGTTTTCTGAGCACAAGTATTTTTGGTATGCTTTCCTGATTGGTATGCTTTCCTGACGATGTGCTAAGTAGCTCTGCCTTGCCTATGCAAGACCCTCAGATCATGAACCATTAATCACTTGCGAGTGAACGCGAATATAGGGATATAGCGCTATAGGAATTGACCCTCCCACTCCTTTTGCTAGATAGGCAAATTGTGGTGTACTATATTCGATTTGTCGAGTAAATGGCAAGTGCTCGACCTTGAGGGCATTGTTATACTATGAAATTCCGCGGTTATATTGATATTATGATTGTGGTTAACGTTTGCGTGTCATGAGCTTAGCATCATCAACAATGTTATATGCACAGGGATGCCTCTATACATTGGTTGTTATCTTGATTACCCGATATTAGCATATGTTGCTCATATCTTATGATTAAACCTTGTGCTCAACTTTATATTTTAAACCTATGGATTACACTCAACCTTTGTGTTGACTTTTTAAGCATGTATTTTCAGGTAATGATGTTTAGCTTGGCATGATGATATAATGGGCGTGGAGGAGTGGCATTGGCTGGAGTGGTATTCTGTCACGGCAGCTTAACTACTTTACTACCCTATTTTTACATGTCATTCGTCAAACCTTTTGTGTCTTTTACATTTCCGCTGCTATACTTTGTTTATTTTTCCGCTGCAAACTCTATTTACTTTTCCGCTGCAACTTTTATATAAAGAGTACTTGTACTCTAAATGGTTTATAAATCGAATGATATGTTTTGGTCACATTTTAAACGTCCCGAGTTGTGGTCGTTTGCTATAAATGTGCCTGGTTTCTATTTTCGTAATACCCCCAGCACTGTAGCTGCCATATTTGAGTTGGGGGTGTTACAATTTGTGCCTGTGTTGGAGGCTTATCCCTTTGTGCTTTTGCTTTCTTCTCATCCTCCTCCTTTTTCTTCCTTCTCAACAGAGCAATAATATTATCAGAAGAAACATCATCTCCAAGTAGATCTTTGGCAAGTGAGGTATTGGAAGCAATCTGAGCTCCAATATGCATCCAATCAGCCTCATTAAAGTCTAAAGCTTGAGCATCCAATTCTCTCCTTCTTTCAGGTGGCAACGTAGAAACATATGTAGCCTTTGCCCTGGCAATCTCTGCATCAAACTGTGCTTGATGTTGCTGAGCCAAATCTTCACTCTTCATGAGATCTTCATATTCTTTAAAGAGCCTTTCTTGAGCAAGTATTTCTGCTTCTGTTATTTTATCTGAACCAAGATCTTGATCAACCAGATCAACATGCTCTTCTTCAGCAGAAACAAAGGTATCAGCAGAAGATGTAGCAGACTGATGTGCATGAGAAGATAGCTTTGAAGGGTCAGCAGAAACACCAGAATCACTCACACCTTGAAGATCAGTGGTAGGAGCTTCATCAGAAACCCCAAATGTTCTGCCATACATAAAGATAGGAGGATCCTCTCCTGAAGGAGCAGCAGTAGATGGCTCTGGAACTGTAGAAGTAGGACCAGTATCAGTGGCAACACCATCAGCAGGATCTACATCCATGGATTGCCCAATATCAGCAGTAGAAGGTGCATCAGCAGAATCAATAACTGGTGCAGAAGTGTCACCCCCACTCTTACTAAAGAACTGCTCACTCTGAACCTTGATGGGACTCTTGTTCTTTTTAATGTCAGCAGCTGTAAGTGGTGGAGAGGGAGTGAGGTTAACTTCAGTAGCTGCAGCCAACATATGAAGTGAATCAAGAGACACAGATTCCTTTGCTGGATTGTCTGCAGGAACCTCCAGTTCATCTTCTAATTCAACCACTAACTTCCTCTTCTTATTGGTCTGAAGCTGATCTTCCAAGTTCTGAACCCTTTGTGTTAAGACACTGATTTGACCTCCAAGATCTACTTTGGTCTGAGTGAGTTCCCTTTCCAAATCACCAACTTGTGTGACATACCTGTTAAGCAACTCATAGACTTTGGTTAGTGATACAAGGTCCTCAGCTGTACCAACAGGTATACCAGTGGTTTTGGGAGCTTCATTGGACCTGGTAGGAGACACATGAAAAGCATCACCAGTAGTGGTGGTATCAACAAAGGACTCTCTAGTTGGACTAGAGGGATGTTGTCCTGTGAAAATAGGTGTCTCATTATTGGGCTCAGTAACAGATGGTCCTATAAAGTCAACACTATGATCAAGTTAGGGAGCAAAGGGTATCTCATCCTCATTCCTATGGTCAACAGAATCCTCACCAGCAGGATTGACTGGTTGCAGAGGAGCAGCAGGTTGCTCATGAGGAGTATCCACAGGATGATCATCAGCAGCTGCTGATGCAGATGCTTTAGCAGCTTTAGATGTACCAGCAACCCCAGCTGCTGATACACTGGCATCAGCAGTTTCAGGAATGGGTGGAATACTATCCTCAGCAGCATGAGGGCTGGGTGGATTACCACCTTCAGCAGCACCAGCATTGGCACCAGCCAACATAGCTGGTGTTAGAGGCCAATGTGCACCAGTGTATTGACTATTCATGCTTGAAAAGACTTTAGAGGTCAACTCTAAAATAGGTCTATGTGTTCTATCACGTGTTTCTATACCTATTATGATTTGAAGGAACCTAGGGTACATATAAAACTTGTTCTTATCAGCATTAATATTACTAATCATACCCTGAAAGATAAATCTAGAAAAGTTAAAATTTGTACCCTGTGATATACAAGCAATAGCACATGCCAGATATGTAGAGAATTGATCCAACCCTCCAGTCTTATTACTTACACACTTTAACAAAGTATGCACCAGAAACTTCCATTTAGGACATAGGAGTTTCTTATACCATGCTTTCTTTCCATCACCCTGATAACCAATAGCCTGTAAGGCAGGAAGTATCAGTGCCTTATCTTCATGATACTCACCATCTGCATCTTTCAATTTGAGTTTAGTGCGGATCAAAGACTCAGTAACCTCATACTCTTTCCTATCAATGGTGGCGAGAATCCTTGTGTTATCATCTCCTACTGTGGTAGTATCCCAAAATTGCGTAACCAATGATTCACACACAAGTGTGGGACAGTGTGTGAGAGCAAAATTAAGATTAGACCGCTTCCAGAACTCTACCATTGGATCAAATAATTCTTTCCCCTTTGCTTTGCCCAGAAATGCGATTTGATTGTGGTCACTTTTGAAGACTAGTTCGGCCATGAGTGGTTTTGAGAATAGTATGAATTTGAGAAGTTGAGAAATTGGTTTGAAGTTATAACGAGTGGGAAGGAGTTATTTTGAGTGTGGGATTCACACGATTGGTTATTTAAGGAAGTTACCAAATCGTGGGAGGTAATTGACAACGAATCATGGAAAGAATCGTTTGACCAATTTTGACTTTATAACTTACCCAAAATAAAACTCAAAAGTGTACTCGTCAGTAGATTGGAAAAGTCAATCCGTAGGATCATATGGTCAATCCGTAGAATCGAACCATCAGCAGAATTGAAAAGTCAATCCACAGAATCAAACCATCAGCAGAATATATACAGGCTGTCATCCATAAATACCCATTGAACCGACTCCTCATTAAATGCCTTAATTACTCAATCACGTCTATAAATAACCCTCAAATCACACTTAATCACCATCAACCAAACACAATTTCTCATCAGCAGCACTCATGAATCCAATAGAAATATCCTCTGATTCCTCTTCAGCTTCGTCAGACCATTACATTCCTCCTCCACCTCCTCCACCGCCACCACCAATGCCTTTTAGACAAAGGCATGGTTGGAGAACCAAGGAGGAAGCACGCAAAAGGAGACATGATGTACCAGCTCCTCCTTCTCCACCACCACCACCATCACCACCATCACCATCACTTCCTTCTTCATCCTCTGACTCAGATACCCCTGATAAGACAGGGCGTATGGAGTTGTTGTTTCTTGAGGATTTGGATGAAGGGCCTTCTGAGCCACCACCTCTTTCAAAGCTTCTGACAAAGGAGATGGAGCGAGTTGTGGCTGTGATGAGCCAGATACCAGTTCCTCAATCTGCCAAGAAGTTTCCAAAACCACCTCCACAGGTAATGGGGCTTGTGTGCAAGAAGCTATGGACTTCTGAAACAAGGCCCAAAGATGTTGAGAAGGTGCTGAGGAA